>SKCR01012128.1:0-31510 GCA_019454045.1 Zanthoxylum bungeanum
CACAACCCTAAACATAATAAAAAGGAAGCAAACACACATAGAGACCCTAATTTCCCATTCCAGTAAGAGATCCAACAACTAACCTAGACTTTCAAAAGTATTTTAGGAGCCTACTTACGCTTAAGTTATAACCTGAGGGACTCAAAATCTTAAACTTCGCATCTGTTTTTCCAGTTTGTTGACGCTGCGTATCCGGTCGGATATACTACATGCTCGATCGGATATGCAATTTGTTGGAGTTAGTGCTTGGAGCGCCAATCCGAATAATGTATTATACATTATATTTTTATTATTTATTCATAAAATAACTACATTTTCATTTCATGCCTTATTAATGGTAATGTCATTATGCATATTAGATTGATATATAAATATGCTAAGAATGATATCGACCTTAGAATAGTCATGTTGTAAAACTGGACACTCGTGTTGGGGTTTTGGGCAAAATACCCGGGTTACGCAGCGGAATGCGGGAAAATCAAATTTTCCCATTTCTCACTCAATATTCAAAAATAGTAAATTTTAACCCAGAAATCATAATTTCAGTAAATTACGTTAAGACCTCAAAACTTTCCATTTTAATTATTTTAGTCCTAAGTTGTTCAAAATAAGCTTAAATGATTTCCAATCACAATCAAAATGACTTGTATATCAAATATACATGAAAAAAAGAATTCTGAAAATTTTTCCAGATTTTTCAGTAATTACGGAAATGCCCCAAAACTTTATATTTTGATCATTTTAGTCCTAATTTGTCAAATACATAAATACATGATTCCCAATCACTACCAAAATGATTTATATATGTCATACATGTCAAAATACAAATTGCAATTCAAGAAAACTATGTTTTCCAAAATTGCCGAGAGGTCCCTCAAGTTTCCAAGAATTACATTTTAGTCCAAAATGGTTCAAAACCATTCAAGATCAAGTCCAATCAACACCAAAATTAATATGCATCATATACACATCATTAATTAACATATTTATGAAAATCCCGAAATTTGGAGAGGGTTATGAACCCTAATTTCTCAAAATTATTCAATTGGCCAATTAACACCAAATTAATAAAATTCAACACTTTAATTCAATCCTTACTACACCAAACAAGTCTCACCACCATGAAACAACTCAAGAACAATTATAGGTCATTTATGAGTGGCTAAGTAACTCTGGAATGGCAACTTAACCATCAAATGGTTAAAAGAATACAAATAAACTAATTTCATGCATTCTTTATACATATACATGCTTCCATCTTTCTATTAATTTCCCAACCATCAAAATACAAACACAAATGAGTAGAGAAAAATCTAAGATACACAAGTTGAAGCTTAGAATCATAGAAACATTTTTCATGAAGAAGAAAGTAAGAAAAACTTATAAGAATCCTTAGTTTTCCAAGCTTTATTTTCTTTCTTTCTCTTTTCTCTCTAACTCTCTTTGTATTTTGATTTTAGGGTTCTTGAATCATAAAACAAAATGAAAAAAGAAGGCTTATATAATTTTCAAGTTGTGGCCGAAAATGGAGAATTAATATTAGCCAAGTATTTTCAATTTTTTTATTTCATTAAAAAATGTTGGAAAATGATTTAATTAAAAACGTTGTATTTATCCAATAAATACCACACTTGGACTAATTAAATCAAGCCATTTCTACCAATTAAAAATGGCCATTCCAACCAATTAAAATAAGCCATTTATCTTACTTTAATAAAGTAAAAGATATTTATCATTTAATTAATTTAATTATTCAATATTTGAATAATCAAATAATTAAATACAAAAATCTTAAATATATGTATTATATTTACATTAAATAATCAAAATACATATATTAATTATAAATGTCAAATATCACAATTTGACATTTAATAAATGGCCGAAAGATCTTAAACGCATGTATTATCGTTTAATCGTTAAACGACTTATAAATAATCAGTATTATTTATAAATGATGCCCTAGTGCTCTACGAGTATGTTTCATTAGTGAGACTCTCTAGATTTAGGCATATCCGTCATAAAATCCAATTTAGTGTCCATAATCTACCCACCCGTAAATTATGATGAACACGGATAATCTCGCTGAATCATACAGGTCGAGGTCATCGCATACGTATAATCCCTCCGTCACAGGTATTCGGATTATCCCAGAGATATAGATAAAAAATGTCAAATCTCTATAGGTATAATCCCGTCGACGATTGTATTAGCAATCTCTTAATGACACTTAGAACTTACTTCTACAGTGTACCACGGGCCCATGGATTTAACAGATTGCTAATTGCACATTAAATACCTATGCTCTATACACAGAATTGACTGATCTTATCTTGATACGCACAAGATATCATGAGGATCGGTCCACACCCAACGAACAGGCGGAGGTCTGATCTAAATAGATCGGTGACGTGACTGCCATCAAAGTATGGAGGATACCTCATACATCCACAATGGTACCTCAAGTCAAATGATCACTCAACCCGAGAAGATTCCTATTGACATTGGTGTACCATCTATTAGGAAATCTTCTATGATTCGTTCAGTGTTTATCCAAAATAAACATCTACATGTCTATACGAGTCTCTCCAGACTCATGGTTCATTGGGATAAACCATCAGACCAAGTCTCGATATACGACATGTACTGGTCTCAGCCGATTTTACTAACCGACCCGTGTTAGTAAATCTTGACCAGGAACTTTATTTGATAATATACTTCTAGTAGTGACACTTCCCAATGTCAATTACAAACTACTTTGTAACTGCGCACTATATTATATATTATCGGGTCTTTGTCTAATATATACATATCACTAAATCCTATTTAGTTTCAGTCTAATCGTAATTAGATCGAATATGTATATAAAAGCAAGAAGTATTACCGTAAATAAGTAATATTATGGAAAAAGAAATTGTTCGTATTCATGAATCAGATATGAATACGATTCGGATTGGCACTCTGAGCACCAACCCTAACAACTTGGTGGTCTTACACTGATATAATATTACTATTATAAACTATTCTTAAAGTAAATATTCTTAGTCGTTGGTTTCGGAATACGGTTGAATTCCTATAATCTAGAAGACTAGCACATGTCTTATATTGGAATTAGAGTTCCAATGGTTTAACCCATTGTACCATGAGCAATGGAAGCTCATATAAACATATGGGTATTCGTTAGAGTGAATACTGAATGACTCACAAGGATTCCTAATAGTTGGAAGTATACATCACCGTCAATAGGAATCTCATCGAGTCCAGTAGCATATGTGATCCTTTGACTATAGGATAACATTGATTTTGTGTGTGATCCTCCACACTTTGATGCCATATATATTAGAGACCTTTCATTGTCTGATCTCTAGATGTTCGTTGGGTGTGGACCGATGCACTCGTTAATAAAGTGCTTATCAAGATAGGATTCGTCGGCCCATATGTGTATCACAAGGGGTTTAGGTATGCATGTGAGTAAGTCACGATTCTTAAGATTTTGGCCAAAGCTGATCACTTATGGTGGATCGCATATATCGAAAATGGTGTTCTGATTAGTTGTAAAGAAACATGGACATGTCGACAATATGAGATGTGCGCCTCAGAAACTTGACGCTTAATCTATATTTCCTAATCATAACTCGGATAGCCTACGACAGAGGGATTGTTAAACATATGTGATGACCTTGACTTGTATAGTTCAGAAAGGTCTTTCTTGCTCTTCGCAACTTCGGAGGTGGCCGAATTACGTACTTATCAGCTAGACTTATATGACGAAAGTGTCTGGACTTAGAGAGTTCCATAATATGAAGTGTACTCGTTGAACACTTGGGTAGCAAATAATTTTGATAATAAATAATATTTGATATTATAATTATGAATTAAAATAATTAAGTTTGATTGGATAACATTAATTATTTACTTTGACCTAATTGGATTAATTGGATTAATCCAAAATCATACAAGGGCTTTATTGTAATTTCATAAATATCTCTACCATTGGAGGATATTTAGGTAATTATAAATATGTAATAATAAGTGTATTTGGCTTGATTTAATTGGATTAAATCAAAGTGGTATACATTTAACTAATCCATTAATTAAACTTCATCTTGATTTAATTGGATTAAATCAAAGTGGTAGACAAAAATGATTATTCACACCTAATTATACATATTTGAACAAATTGGATTAAGACGACCTAAAAGTTGATTAGAATTTTTATTAATTAAAAATTGCATATGTTATGCTATTAAAGGAAAGCTTGAGCAAGTTGTAATTAAGCTTGAGCTTAAGAAAGTTAAGCTTCTGAAAGCTAAAACAAGCAAGATTTAGAAATATTAGCCTCAGTAAAAGAAGTGGTTGGAGAAGCTTTGCAAGTTCTCTATAACATTTCAACAATGAGAAATCAAGATTAGATCTTGGAATCAAGCTTGTTAGCATTGGAATCAAGATTGGATTTTATAGTCAAGCTTGATAACTTTTGAAGTTCTCCATAACATTTCAACAAAGAGAATAATATTGGATCTTGGAATTAAGCTTATTATGTGAGTTTAATCTTCTCTAAATCTATGTTTTTATTAGTGATTTGTTTTCATTAATGAAGTATATAGTGATGTATTATGTATTGGATACATAATAACATAGCTTGATGTTGAAATTAGGCTAATGAATTATGTATGGATGCTTTGGAAGCATAAACACAATATGCTTGTGATTGGGTCAAAATGTTTATGTTGGATATAAACATAAAATTAGAGTTTGGAACTCTAGATAAAAGCTTGGAGCTATAGCTACCATTCAAGAATCATTTGATTACCTTTGAGTGACCTAAAATTGTTCATAAGTCACTTTATTGTGGGATTCTAATTCGCTTTGTGTTTTGGATTTAATTTTACGCATGTGCCTATTTTGAATAAATTTATATTTTTGTAAAAATATTTGATATTTTTAAAAAATATGATTTTGTTCTATAAAATGTTTTGATGTTGGTTTTGATATTAAAAATTAATTTTGAATGTTTGAAAGTGTTTAGGGAAGGTTTTAAGAAATTGGGATTAAAAACTCAATTTCCTTCGGCTCTCTAAAAACCCAATTTCCTTCAGCTCTCTATTTCCAGAGAGCTGAAGGAAAATATGTTTTGAAAATAATAAATAAATGATCAGCTCGCGCATTGTAGCACGCACTATAGCGCGCGCGTTGCTCGCGTTTGCGCGTTGAAATTTGTTTTCTCCCATTTTTGAGTTTCCGAACTCCGATTCAGCCTCCGTTTTTTCCTATGCACTCGTAATGGAATATAGTATTCCATTAAATTATTTACAAATACACCCAAATTGATATACATAGGTTATACCCACTTTCGCTGTACGGGGCACCGATCCAACCTTAAGGGTCCCACAACCGCCCCAACATAATTATTGCACAGTAACTCTAGCCGTATAACAGCTACATTTGACATCATGTTTTCATGTGGTATATAGGATGGAAATCCAAAAGTACAGTAGTACGGTTTTCACTTGGGACACAATCCACATACCATATGAAAAAGGACGTGTGCATCTTTTCTTACATATGTTTATTATTTTACTTTTGTTTTATTTATGGTTTATTTGTTACTTTTCTTTATTACTTTGCCTTAGATTTGACCTTTTCTGTGTTGTTATGACTGTAATCTTTACATAATTTTGCATTTTTGACTTTTTGGTTTACGTAGCAAATCCGACAAGACACTCAGCATGTCCGATAAGACGCTAGTGGATAATATATATCCGGTCCGATCTCATGTATATTCGGCTGAATCTATTCTGTGCATTATTGTTATTGTTTCCTTTATTACTTTTACTACTTTCATGGATGTTTGTTTGCTACATGAAATATATGTTCCATGGTAAAAGGATTAAATGAATGGTTAGGGCCCAAAGACAAGCATTATGGAGGCTTATTCATGTAGGGATACAACTATTGGTTTACATATAGGTTTACTCAAAAGTTCAAGCTTCAGCTCTCATTGGTGAAGGTTGTCCACATTTAGGTCTCCCCACCCAATGGTTGTCAACAACTCATGACTATCATCACGTAACGATTCACCAACTTGAGTGAAAATGATTTCACGGTATATAACGCTATCGGGGTTTGAAAGGGTATGCAAAAGTATTTTTCGAGGCCGAATCTCTATTCTAGTGGATTTGTCATCTATATAAGTGAAATAGGATCTAAAGCTATGCCTATGATGTCAGCGACCATGACACATTTGGGCTCACAGCTCGTAGAGAGTACATATAGCTTACGGGGGACAACCCGAAGAATGATGGAATCGCCACCTAGTATAAAATACTGGGAATGACTTAAGTTTGCATTACACCCCTCGCAAGGGCCGACTTAAAATCGTTTAGGTTTGAATGGTCTCTTACTGATGCCAGTCTAATATTCAGGTTTAAATGAGGTATATACATGTCTTGGAATGCAACATCATGCAATAAAAATTTAAAGAATACACGGGAGCAACCATTAATAATATAAGCAATAAAATAGCAATATTGATAGACATAAACATCTAGATATAGTAAAATAATAATACAATAAGTATAATATAGTACATTTCTCATCGGGCAGGCTTCGAAGAGGCTTGGCCGGATATATTTTGTATTAATAATGTCCGGACGGACTTAGTTTTAGTCTGGCCGGATATACTGCGTAAACCAGAAAGACAAAAATACAGATAGGGTGCATATCTTACCGGTTTGGCTTCAGAGAAGCCTGGCTGGACGTATTTCAGATTATAAATGTCTGGTCGAACGTATTTCAAGTCTGGCCGGATATGTTACGTGAACTCCAAAGACAAAAGTTCAAAAATAGTAATAACAAAGTAGAAATAACATGACAACAACAAAGCGAATGTAAAACAGAGTCAATAGTAATAAAAAATGAAAATGGTAATAACGCACCATGGTCATACAAATAAATAGAATAATAGGTGCATATTCTCCTGGGCGGACATTTTTGACGAATTGGGCATGTAAAACAAAGTTACCCGTACCTATTTGATTCTGGTTAGTAAGCTACATTCCTATCTTTGTTTCATACTATCTGCTGAATTTGAATTCTTTCGAAATGGGGAATAGTGTAATAACCCGTGGAACATCAAAATGAATTTTTCTCGAGTCGAGTTAAAAAAACACAAAAAAAAAAAAGGAAAGAGAAAAGGGGCGTGAGGCCCATTAGGCATGAGGCCCATTATCATTAAATCTATACCATTCTTTCTTTTTCTTTTACTTTTACTTTATCTTCTCTCTTCCTAATCACGACAGATGCTCTGTCATTTATTCTTCTCCTGTTTTCTTCTTCAGCTTGCTTTAGAGCTTTATTAATGTCATTTCAAGCCAAAATATTCCATAATTCTAACTACGAACTTCATCCATTTATTCCTCTAGCTTGATGTAATACTTGTATTGGCAAAAGAAATGGAGCAAGTTAAAGACCCAATGTTTTTCCCTGGACCGAACTTGAGCTGTGTTGGGGATCTTGGGTTTTTCATTTTCTAGGTAATGGCTCTTCTCTATTCTCCCTATTTTGATGGGTAAATTTGTTAAAACTCTAGTTTTGTTATTTAAGTGTTACGTTAAGCTTTATTGAGTGTGAATTTTACTTGGGGATTGGTATGAACCTAGAAATAAATATGAAATTGAATAAGTTTGGGATGTTTTTGTTTTCTTATTGAATTTGAAAGGTGTAGTGTGGTGATTATGCATGGGTAAAAAGAGAGATAAAGAGTTTAAATTGTATGAAGTTTCGGCGGCAGTACAGGGTGGGGGTTGTTTGTGTTAATGTTGTGAAATTGGTTAGTGTAGGTTAAGGGAGTAATTGGTTGTGAGACTCTCGGTCAAGTGGAAGAAAGAAGGGTTGTCCAGATTGCTGTAGGTTGCACACTTAGTGTTGAGCGACTGTTATGCTTGGTGTTTGTTGTTGTTATGCATATGGGTGTGGTACTAAGTGGAAATATTATTTGGGAGTTGCTTGTGTTGTGGGGTTATTGTGATAAAAATATTAGGTATGGGGGCTTGGTGGGAGAATAAGAAATTTTTCGACCATGGGCTGTTTCCTTGTACTGGTTATAGAGTTTTAGGATGTTTATATGGCGAATGGAAAGCAAAGACATGTGGTTATTAACCATTTTTTATCTATGGTTACCTTGGACTAATTGTGGGAGAAGAATATGTTGAATTATTTGGCTACGGAGTAATATTCACTGACATTGATAATGTTTAAATAATTATTTAATTAATAGTATTGGTATGTGCGGTGATGATGGGGCAATATGGCAAAGTAATTTATACTCCTTTGGTATAGAGTAATTAATTAATTCGATAGTGAATAATAGGATCATGCTTTGCTCGCTTCCTATATGTAAAGTACTTCGTTTTCTTTTATTACCTTCTTTAAATGATCAAACCAAGAATTTCATTTATTCTGATCAAACCAAGAATCTCATTTATTCTTATCTTATTTTAGATCAACAGCTCGATCAACCACCCACCTCTCAGTAATCTTCCACAACCTATCACTGTGAGTAGATGTCTTGTTTTATTTTTCTTTGCTTATGTTTTAAAGGTTTTAAGTTTTAAAATTTTGATTTGATTGAGCTTTATTTGTTAATAAATTTGCATAATGATTAAATATTTCTGTCTCAGCACTTGTTAAATATTTTTATGATTTCTGAATTATTGATATGTTTCCGCTGAGCCGCTCGATTGATGATATGTTTCCATCCCAGTGCTTGTTGCATGTTTTTAAATTCTTTTTACGACTCATCATTATGTTTCCGCCGAGGCATTTGTTTAGGGTCTCGACCATCGGAAGTGGATGGACCCGCTACCTTATCGATAATGGATCGTTCGTTCCTCGCTCAGTCTTCGCGCGCGACTTGGCCTTTGAAAGCTTGATATGTTTTTGACGATGCATCATGAAAAATGATTTATGGACATGTTTTGGATTTTCTTGTGGTTTATGATTTGGTATCTACTCACTTTGTCCAAAAGACTCACTCCCCCGTTTGTTAATGGTTGCAGGATTCATTTCTCTTCTTCTTGTCGTAGCCCTCTACTTTTGACAGAGATGATGCGTTGGATGTTGGATATTATTTTGCAAGTCACCTGGGGTTATTTGTTTTTGGTTATTATGGTATTGGGTATGTTAGTTTATATGGAGGAAATGTAATAATGAAAATTTGCATTATATAATTATGTTATTTGAGTTATGATGTTGTGGGCACGAAGCCCTTGAGTGTTGACTAATGTTGTGGGTACAGAGCCCTTAATTGTTGATTTTGATGTGTTTTTTGTGGACTTGAGGTCCTTTGATATGTTGGATGTCTATTTTAGGTTTCGTTTTGATGCTGGACGTGATCCAGGTTGTCTAATTTTAGGATACATCATCTCCGTTTTTCAGTAAATTTGGAGGCTTATTGAGATGGGTTAATCTTATCTCCTGCCGGTAGCATCCTGCCTCTAGCGGGGTGTTATAGTTATAGTATCAGAGCAGGGTTTTAGAGATTGGGATTGGAGTTTGGTGACTTGCAAATGAAGGATAGTGGCATTTTACATGCGTAGTATGTTGACCGGTGGTAAACACACACGTAATGCAAGCGCACGTATTGCTCAAGTAGTATAAAATGTATCGATCTTACGAGAGCTTAATACCTATGCTATCAATTTATGAAGCTAAATGTCTACGAGTATCCAATTGATTTGATTGTTGGTTGGATGATGATTTTTATCTAAAACAAGTAAATAAAACAAAACAAATGTAGATTTTAAGTTTTAAACAATGATATGAAAATATCCAAGGTTATGAATTCTACCAATATCTTTCTAAAGATGAGTTGATTACCGTATGCTTGTGTAATATGTCAGTTTTTTAACCCGGAATACGAAGTTATGCAAAAGCCTATTCCGATGGTCAGATGCAAACACCCAAAGTAACCCAATTAACTATATTCATATGTTAATTAAGAAACTTCAAATTCATTAAGTTTAAGTTCCAATTATGGCTATCCCCGCCCGACAGGGATATTCTTATCATGTAAGGAAATCTCTACGGTGAGTATGAGATCGTGAGCTATTAAGTCTACGGCTAAACCTAAAATCTCTTTTCAAAGTTCATTTTAAGTTTACCAAATCAATCTTATTAGTGGCCAATTAACAGGAAGCATTAAGAACTAGACTCAATAAATAAACCTATACATCACACAAGATATAAGAGAAGTCAACTTATTAAATCATTGATATTGGTTTTCATCATAACCCTAAATAACATATTTAGTTACGACACATATCTAGGATTACTAAAGACATAAATAAGAAAACATCATGTAAATAATTGAAAATTAAAAAGATAAAATTTACAATACTGAATTAAAATGCTGGGGTTTGTGGATCCACTTTTATTATTTCAAATCTAGAAATCTCCCTTATTATAATATATAAATTTGCGTTATATTACCAACCGACCATAAAGACAGTATCTTGATTAAGTCAGATTTTTAATTAATTCCAACCAACCATAAAGGCGGTATCCAATTAAGTCCAACCGAATAATAAGGCGGTATCAAATTAAGTCGGGTTTTAAGATAATTTATATATTATAAGCGAGATTAATCTAAATTATAATAATAAAAGCTTCACCTTTACCCCAGCAGAAAGAAGTTACCTACTCATGCTTTTAAACAAAAAAAAAAGATTTATTACTTAAAATAAAGATTAGATACAATAAAATTTAAATTAAACAAACAAGATACTCTTTTCTTAGTATTCTAAGGAAATTCCCCAGAAGAAAATATGAAGAATTCAAATGAAATCATCCTCTATTTATAGGCTCCAAAATCAGTGCGCGTCGTGACGCGTGTAGGCTTGGCGTTGCGACGGATGCTACAGTGAAAGGCGGTTGTCGGCAGACTCAATTATTGGCTCGGCGTCGCGACGCGTGAAGGCTTGGTGTCGCGATGCTGATGTCATGATGACGCAAGGGATGACGCGTGTTGGCAGGCTGAATTATTGTGCTGACGTCATGATGACGCGATGATGACACATAATGACGTGGCGATGACGCGTGTCCGTAGCTCAATAATTATGGCGCGTCGCGACGCGATGTGTGAATAGTGAAATTCCCGTTTTGCCATTTTTCATCCGTTTTAGCCCTGATTTGATTCCATTGAGTCTTGAAATCTTATTTATCTACAAAATAACACAAAACACATCAAAAATTCATAAAACTCGAGAAACTATACAAAATATTAAGTAAAATGCGCAGTAAATATTGATATATATTTTCTGCTCATCACACGCCCAAACCAACCATTTTGCTAGTCCTCGAGCAAAACAAACAAAATAAAATACATAAACAACTTTAAAATTAAATTAAATTAAGCCACTTTCGTAGGGATCACGGTTGCATTTAACGTATGCAACAAGCCTTTAAACCCCTAGGTGTCCTAGTGGACGAGTTGTAGTCTCGTGAGGGCTTATAGCGACGATACCCATAAACGTCAATCAAATGTACAATCAAAAACACAAAACAAGTTAGTGACTAAACAAGTGAAATTCTTATCCAAGTTAATAGTTGTTTTATTTCTTTATAAATTACCAAATAAGTAAATTCTCCGATTATTTTTTACCATTCTCCATATACACAATCAACAAGGTATTAATCAATTTATTGTGCCTAGAATATTCATGAGTGTAGTTGAAAAGAGAATAATATTTTTGTCCTAAAGTTATATCAGAATTCACACATTTTTGGCAATGGTTTTTTTTTATATATATATATAACATAACATCTTTAATACATGTAACGAGCTTTGGGCCAGTAACTCCCAAACTAGTTGGATTTAGGGCGCTAGGTGTTAAGACACCATACAAACTTAATTACTCGGATCTCAGATGTTAAAAGTTCTACTATTTGACGCGAACAATCACTACTTACTGAGGCAAGACGTCCGATTACTAAGTAGAAATTTTATTATTATTAACTCAGGCTTTACCGTTTGACGTGAAAAATCACTGCTTACTGAGGCAAGACGTCTGGTTACTAAGTAAAAGCATGGTTAATTATTTATATACACAATTTTTTTTATTCCATCGCTTTCAGATGTTTCTTCCAATAAACTAGAACACTGAATATTACAAACTTTTCACTTATGACCGATGCCCATATGTTACCATGCATGTTGATAATACCTGTCAAATGAGCATATGAAGATTCAATTTAGTCAGTATTATGGAGAATTCACAAATTTAAATAATTCAAAAGGAAATAAACAAAAATTATCTTGTTACGAAATAGGTTGAGATACGTCTCAGGAGTGGAAATTCCTTACACAGCTATCTCAAACTCAACTTCATCTGGTTAGTCAAGTTAAAAACATAAAAAAAAATATATATATATATTTTTAAAATATTTGAATTTTTGACTAAAAACCAATCAAAAATAACACAACGAAAAATAAAAACAAGATACTAGTCAACTATTCCCCTTCCCTAAACCTAATTGAGACATTGTCCCCAATGTCTAAAAAGAAGAAAAAGAGTTTAGAAAACAGTACCTGGTTAGCGTGGAATTCTACATCTAAAAATAAAACTAAAAGTTAAAATCCAGATTTATCCAACGGTTCTTACCATGATCGTTATCGAACCAGTTTATCTTGGAAATGAAAGGTTCGATTTGTGGCTCAAAAGCTAAGAGTAGTGAAGATGATATCTTTTACGAGTTTTGAAACGAACCCATTTCTCCGGGCATCTTCAAGAAACACAAAAAAAAAGTCAAAAAAAATCATCAACATTAAACAGTCCAATTGATTTCTGGTGTATGTTCATGTTCGCCCAAGATAGCACTGTAAAAATTTCCTCCATCGTGCCCAAGCCACCTGACAAAACAATAAAAGCATAAACACTGTTAATCATTTCAACAAGTCATTTGGACATACCTAGCACGATGCATTCCTCTCTGTTTGATTGTCCTATAAGATTCACTTCTGCCAAAGGTTTTGGGATGATTCCCAAAACTTGACTATCTCCTTCCTGTACGGCCCTTGAAACTTACCCCATTAGTCCAAGATTTCCATCGCCATATACTAAGTGCATATTCCTCTCAGCTATGACTCTACCCAATTCTTGTGCTACCTCAGCGAATTCTGGTTTAGATCGAGAACTAGTCCCGCAAAACACACAGATGTTAACAACTCGTCTTCTTGTAGTTGCTTCTAATTTTTTTTTTTATATATATTACTCTTTCAAATCTGGATGTCTACAAGAGGGCAGTGACGAGCTGAATTTATAGATCCTGAAAAGGGATGAGTAATAATAGCACTAGTACCTGCCAAATGACAATTATTAGTTGAATACTAAAATAAATCGTGAAAGTCAAAAAGTCTGGATCCTGTCGACGAAAATAAAAGAAAATAACAAAAATAAACATAATTATTAGTTAAAGACAAAGAGATAATAATATTTACAAGTAGTAATGGGCTTGAATGACATCTATGTGTCAGGGACAAGCTTCCCATCCAATTTGCTTATAAATTGGCAAACATGGTGTCTTAAAGTCAGATTCCCGAGACTTAATTGTTGTCTTTCTCTTCGAAACTGTGTATGTAAATTACGAATTGTGTGATACACATATCCACTGGGATGCGTCTTAAGAGTCAATGATATGTCATCTAAAGACTCCTTACTCATGCCATCCCTAATGAATTTTATTTTATCTTCACGGTTATCAGACACCATTCCTAAAGAACGAAAAAACGAGTATTACATGTACAACGTGCATATTTATAACAAACATTTAATCATTTAGCTCTTGTTTTCTTAACATAGGTGTTTCTTCCTAAACAGGCATAAATGAAATAAAAGCAATTGAGTTCTTATTTTATTTTAATTGTCCACTCACTTAGATCGTTCAAACGACCTAAGCAATTGAGTTCTTTTTGTTTAGCAGGTCTACTCGGGAGGATGGATACTGATAGCAGTAACTAGGGTGTCTGGTCCACCAGGTCAAGTCAAAGATAGGGTTCAGTCAAGTCAAGTAAAGTCCAGTTCCTGATATCTATATAGTAAAGTTGTATATAAGCATTCGTGTGTAGAGTTGTTAAGATAATTGATGTTGGGTGTTTAGTTGTCTGTGAAATGTTATAAATTTTGATGTTATGGATTTGGTCAATGGTCCCATATATGAGATTATGTTTGAGAAGATAGTATCAGCGTTGTTTATAGATAAAAAGTCAAAGGCACAGGGGGATAATACGACATATTCCCTGTCGGTAGTATCTCCCAGATTGGGGATGTTACAAAGATGGTATCAGAGCATGGTCTAAAGAGTCAGTGATTGCAGTGGGTAGAGTGCTGGGGTCCTGTATATGTAGGAAGGCCGGGGTACTAGTATGCGAGGCACTACCTCCTCAATATTTGATCCTCGAGTACGTCGTCAAAGTTCTATAGACTTGTTAGTAAGAATTCCTGAACTATTTGAATATCCTTCCTATGAGGTAACCATATTCTTTGAAAATATTTCCGTAGTTACCCTGGTTCATTTTTGAAAAGTCCAAAGCAAGTTATGAAGATAATGTTAGTGTTGGTGCTCGGAGTGCCAATCCGGATCATATTTATGTCCGATTCATAAATACGAGCAATTATTTTTCCATAATATTATTTAATTTAATGGTAGCACCCTTGTCTTTTATACGCTTATTCGATCTAATTACGATTAGATATCTGATTACGATTAGATCGAAACAGAATCCGGTTCAGTTATGCGTGTATATTAGACAAAGACTCTAGGATTTGTAGTATATTGCGCAGTTACAACGTAGTTTGTAATTGACATTGGGAAGCGCATTATTAGTTGTATATCCTTAAATAAAGTTCCTGGTCAAGATTTGCTAACACAGGTCGGTTAGTAAAATCCCCTGAGACTAGTACATGTCGTATATAGTGACTTGGTCCGATGGTTTATCCCAGTGAACCATGAGTCTTAGGAGACTCCTATAGACATGTAGGTGTTTATTTGATAAGATACTGAACGACTCACGGAAGGTTTCCTAATAGATGGTACACCAACGTCAATAGGAACCTTCTCGAGTTGAGCAAGCATAGTGGTCCTTCGAATTGAGATACCACCGTGGATATAGGAGCTATCCTCCACACTTTGATGGCAGTCACGTCAACGATCTAGCGATGATTAGACCTCCGCCTGTTCGTTAGGTGTGGACTGATGCTCATGATATCCTATGCGTATCAAGATAGGATCCGTCAGTCCTGTGTACATGGCATATGCATCCAGCACGTGTTTATAATCTATTAAATCCATGGCCGTGGTATAACTTCAGAAATCAGTTCCGAGTGTTATTTAGAGATCATAAATTGAAAGTCGAATGTATTATACCGAACAGATTTGACGTTTTCATATATATCCCAGGTATAATACGGATGGCCTGTGACGGAGGGATTATACGTATGCAGTGGCCTCGGCTTGCATAGTTTAGCGAGATTATCTGTGGTCGTCATAATCCATGGGTGGGTGGATTATGGACACAAAATTGGATTTTGTGACAGATAGACCTAAACTTAGAGAGTCCCACAATATGAAGTGTACTCGTTGAACACTTGGGCAACTCAATATGAATAATACAGATTATTCATAATACTTCACAGGATTAAATGAGTTAATTCGGATCGTTTAATCGTTAAACGACAACACATGCAATTAGGGGATTTTGTCCGCTAATAATTATTGTGTATTTATATTTGATACATAATTCGATTAGGTACACATTAATATTTGTCAAATGTGATTTTGACACATGCCATAAATATATGTATTTATTATCTAATGTAAATAAAATACATATATTGTGTAATTAATGTTTAATTATTTAATAGTTAAATAATTAAAATTTCCAACCTTATCCATTTATTATAATTGTGTAGGCATTGCATTTTTGCATGTGAAACCCGATGAGGAGTCTTATTTGGAGACAACTACCTTTTAAGTTACGGAACCGCGGGGGAAACGGACATGGAAGGGAAGAGTCAAGAATTGACTCATTGACGGATTAAGTTCACTAGTTTGGCTTCAAGTAACTCGCTTGTTTTCTGTTTTAAAATTTATGCCCGGCCCGAGACACCTAAACCCGGCCCACGCACACCTAGTCCACATGAACTTAGCCTTCACAACCCCACCTAGCCCACACAAACTTAGCCCAAACACTTAACTAATTTAAATGCACCTAGCCAAGCCCACTCCCACCCACCGAGGCCCACACACCCATCACCCTTAAAATACCCCCAAATTAAATAAATAAATATTAACTAAATAAGATATTAATATAATTAATTAAATAATTAAATAAAACATTTACCAAACTTAAACTAAAATCATGCCTAATTTAAATAATTTGAATATATCATATACTAAAATTAAAAAAGAAGATTTGCCTAATTAAAATCAATCCTAACCAATTAAAACCAATCAAATATTTGACTTCCTAATCTAATAAGACATCTACCAATTTAAAATAGTTGACTTCCTAATTTAAAATATTTTGTCCCCCTTCAATATTGTGTATACCATTCTTAGGACTCCTAATTTGGAAACTAGATCTCTTCCTTGTGAGACAAGGCAAACCCTAGCTCTCTTCTATATAAACATGCATTAACCTAGCCACACTGTAGGACACAGAAACTGAGCGACGCCGTTCCTAGGCTCGCGGCCTAGTTGGGAAGGATTTCATAACATGGAGTCGCCACCCGGTGTGAACCGGGACAAAGATTTAAGGCCGCACTCACCCCTCACAAGGGAAAACCTCAAACCGTTGGGTTCGGAATGGTCCCTTACTTATGTCACTTGTAATGAAAGGATTCATGTAATAATTTAAACAAGCCAAAGTAACACTTATTCCTAAGAGTATCATGCTTCTAAATTCACATTTATAAAATAAAATATGCGCCTAAATATGCATGTATTTCACATATATCTTACATTTAAATTTGCATGCTTAACATATATCAAGATAGCAACTAGCATACAACTTTACTTGCATATCACATTCAGGAAAAAGACACAAGCACACATATTAACCATATAAGCACACATATGGGCACTTTTCAAGTGGTACGTGGAATTGTGGTGGTTTCTTTGTTTTCTTGCTTGTGTATGTGTGAAGTGTTTTCTCTTTTTTGCTTGTTTGGTCTTGGGTGTGTAGAGAGAGTCTAGAGAGATTTTGAGAGAGTTTGGGTATGAATTCTATGTGTCAAGGAGACAAAGGCTTAGGTTAGGGGTTGTTTATATAGAGAATGGCTAGGGTTTACAAGGGAAGAGATTTGTGCATTAAATTAGGATATGATTTAGTTTTAAACAAGGAAATCAAAAGATTGAGGGGGGACAAAATATTTTACTTTAGGAAGTTGTAATATTTAATTTGTGTTGGTTTAGGAATACAAATATTTTATATTGGTAAGTATCTTATTAGATTAGGAAGTCAAATATATGATTGGCTTTAATTGGTTATGATTGATTTTAATTTAGTATGATTATCTTTTGATTTAGTATGTGATTTGTTTAATTTAGGCATGATTTTAGTTTAAGTTGGTAATTGTTTATTTTAATTGGTAAATGATTTAAATATTTTATTTAATGTTTAATGTTTAATTTAATATTTAATTATTTTGTTTGGGATGTGTTTTATGGGCTTTGGGGAGCTAAATGGGCTGGGTGTGAGGCTAGCAGCAAAACCAGAATTACCGACACCGTTCGAACGCTCCCTCGAACGCTACACGAACGCCCGCAATCTGTTTCCCGTTCGAACGAAGTAACGAACGCAGCACCAACGAAGACAGTGAGCTTGTTTATTCTGAATTCCCCCTTCCGATATCCGTTTCCCGCGGCATCCGTGACTCAAAAGGTAGTTGTCTCCAAATAAGACTCCTCATCGGGTTTCACATGCGAAAATGCAATGCCTACAGTCGCCCCCACTTTGATGGGACTTGTGTAGTGTGTGACTTTGAACAATCCTATCAAAGTTATGCAATGCATTTTACTTACCTGGCTAGCTAGCTGTCTCGAGCTGAGCTGATACTGCAGTGGACCTCGATCCTGAGACGCATCTCGATGCTGCTGATGATGTGGACCTCGAACCTGGGACGCATCCCAATAGCTGCAACCGACAACGGGGGCCTCGACCCTGGGACGCATCCCAATACCGCTGACAAAATGTGGGCCTCGACCCCGGGACGCATCCCGAAAATGATGATGCAGTGGACCTCGATCCTGGGACGCATCCCAATAGCTGCAACCGACAACGGGGGCCTCGACCCTGGGACGCATCCCAATACCGCTGACAAAATGTGGGCCTCGACCCTGGGACGCATCCCGAAAATGATGATGTGGAGCTTCGCTCCTCAGCCGATATGGGCTTCGCCCCCAAGCTGACATGATGTGATGTGGAGCCTCGCTCCCCAAGTCGATATGGGCTTCGCCCTCGAGACCCATACCCGGGAACTTAACTTCATTGGGACCTCAATCTTCAGATTACTGCCCATATCAAATGTTGTGCCTTTACCATCTCTGATTGGCTCACTGCTCGCTCTTTTCCGTCTTCAACACCTGTTTACACAAAACAGAACACACACAAATATGCAATAGGTTACGTGTATGCATGTATGCAGGAGTTTTCTTATTCCGTGGGTTAGGTCTTCCGCTGGCGACCAAGTCTTCTCAAGCAAAGTACAACTTCAACCTGTCAACATTGATGGGTTCTGTGAATTCATTTCCTTCCAAGTCTGATAGCTTCACTGCTCCATTCCCAGGACTTTCTGAACGGTGTAAGGTCCTTCCCAGTTAGGTCTGAATTTCCCTCTCGGATCCGTCGTCGACGGCCTCGACTGCTTAAGTACACAAATCACCCTTTCTGATCTTGTGGGACGTACTTTCTTGTTGAATGCCCGGGCTAGTCTCTTCTGATACAACTGCATGTGATACAAAGACTTCGTTCTCTTCTCATCCAACAGTACCAACTGATCAAATCTCTGTGCGGCCCATTCCTGTTCCGGTAGTTCTGCCTCTGCTAATACCCTCAGGGACTGTATTTCCACTTCTACTGGCAATACTGCTTCCATTCCGTAGACCAAGGAGTAAGGTGTGCGCCCGGTTGCCGTTCTGACCGACGTTCTGTACCCCCACAAAGCATACGGTAACTTCTCGGCCCAATCTCTACAATTTTCTGTCATCTTGGCTAAAATGTCTTTATAGTCTTGTTGGCTGCCTCAACTGCCCCATTTGCCTGCGGCCTGTACGGTGATGACTTGTGGTGGCCTATCCCGTACCTCTGTAACATTGCCTTCGTCTCTCCTTGAAACTGGACCCCGTTGTCTGTCACTACATGATGCGGCATACCATACCGACAAATGAGGTTCCGAGCTATGAACTTTGCCATCTGCTTCGCTGTAATATTACGGAAGGATTCGGCTTCCACCAATTTGAGAAGTAATCCACTGCTACTACTATGAAGCGATGCCCATTAGATGCATTCGGTCGAATTTCCCCGATCATGTCAATCCCCCATGCTGAGAACGGCCATGGCTCTGACAGCCCGTGCAATCTGTGTGCGGTAAGTGATTCAGATTACCATGTGCTTGACAGTCATGACAGTGCTTTACCATCTTCGCGCAGTCTGTCTCCATGGTGACCAATAAAACCCCTGTCTCACTATCTTGCGGGACAAGTTCAGCCCATTCATGTGCGGGCCATATACCCCGGCATGTACCTCTTTCATTACTTTCTGAGCTTCTTCTTTTCTCAAACATTTCAACTGAATACGTTTGCCTGTCTCTTGTACAGTTCTCCTCTCAAAGTCACATACTGGGAAGCCAACTTCTGAATGGCTATTCTGTCTTTTCTGCCCGCCCCTTCCGGGAATTCACCATGTTCCAGATACCTCTGAATGTCCATAATACCAAGGCTACCAAACCTTCGTCAACCTCAACTTCCAGAATTCTTTCTATCTCATAAGCAGGTTTACTTGCTGTTGTCAGTATCAATGGTCTCATCACTAATTCTCTGGATTTTCCAAGTCGCTGCTAGTGTAGCTAGTGCGTCTGCCATCTGATTCTCTTCCCTCGGTAGGTGCTGAAACTTACACTCGGGGATATCCTGTGCCAATTTTCTGAGGTGAAAAAGATAAGGCCTCAACCGTTCTTCCTTCAATTCCCATTCTCCTCGCATCTGCGGACCACCAACATAGAATCTCCGTAGATTTCCACACTCCCGGCCTTCAAGGTTATCAATGCTGCCAGGCCAAAAGCACATGCTTCATACTCAGCCATGTTATTAGTCACTCTGAAGGTCAGCCTCTTAGCCAAAGGTAGAGTCTCTCCCTCGGGGGTTACTATCACGATCCCAATTCCGGCTCCCTTGTAATTCACTGCTCCGTCAAAATACATCTTCCATCTCTGAACTGTTATTGCTTGGATCTCTTCATCTGGAAACTCAAACTTATATTGATCCCCCTCAACAGGTTGCAATGCCAGAAACTCCGCTACTGCTCGTCCTTTGATCATTTTGGAGGTGATATACTCGATGTCGAACTCTGTCAACAATACCAACCATCGGCCCAGTTTTCCCACTAGTGAAGGCACTGAATGAAGATATTTCAGAGGATTCTCCTTTGCCACCGCCTGGATCTTGTAAGACTGGAAGTAATGTCGCAACTTTCTGGAAGCCCATACCACTGCAAGACAGATCTTCTCAACTTCCTGATACCGAGCCTCATACGGAAGCAGCTTCTTACTCAGATAATAAACTGCATGTTCTACCCCAGTCTCATCTGCCTGTACCATCATACCTCCCAATGCTTCTGATTCTATAGCCAAATACAATATCAAAGGTCTACCCGGCCTCGGAGGTTTCAATACATGAGGCTTTACCAAGTACTCTCTGATTCTGTCGAAGGCGGTCTGACACTGTTCATTCCACCTCACTGGCTGATCTTTTCTCAACAGTTTGAAGATAGGCTCACATACTGATGTCAATTTGGCGATGAACCGACTGATGTACTGAATCTTCCCCAAGAATGCCCTGACTTCCTTTTCTGTCTTCGGTGCATGCATTTCTGTGATTGCCTTGATCTTTTCAGAGTCTACCTCTATTCCGCCCATTCCCACTGTATGACCAAGCAGTTTCCCTGATGTCACCCCAAACACACATTTCTTGGGATTAAGCCGCAGGTTATATCTGTCAACTCTCTGAAGGAACCTTTCCAATGCCTCAATATGCCCAACTCTCGTTTCTGATTTCACCATCATGTCATCCACATACACCTCTATCTCTTTGTGCATCAAGTCATGGAAGAGTGTAGTGGCCATCCGCTGATAAGTAGCTCCTGCATTCTTAAGCCCAAACGGCATTACCTTGTAACAATAGGTACCCCACTCGGTAACAAATGCAGTCTTGTGTTTATCTTCCTCAGCCATGAGAACCTGATTGTACCCTGAAAATCCATCCGCAAATGAATACATAGCAGACAAAGCCGCACTGTCAACCAGAACATCTATATGCGGCAAAGGGAAATCATCTTTCGGACAAGCTTTATTGAGATCCCTGTAGTCTACACACATTCTGACTTTCCCATCTTTCTTCGGTACCGGTACTATGTTAGCCAACCATTCAGGGTATTTTACTACTTCCAGGAACCCCACATCTATCTGCTTCTTAACTTCCTCTCTGACTTTCTCAGCCCATTCTGGTCTCATCCGTCGAAGTTTCTGCTTTACTGGCCTCATATTCGGATAAGTTGGTATTGTGTGCTGGGCAACGTTTCTGTCTACCCCGGGCATGTCCTCATAAGACCAAGCAAATACTTTGGCATATCTGACCAACACTTGTTCTAGTTTCTCCCTCTCTTCGGAGGTTACCTCACTTGCGATCAAAATTTCTTTGGGGTTCTCAAGTGTGCCCAAGTTAAATGCAATAGTTCTGGCTGAACTGATGTCAAATATGCTGGATTCATGCAGAGTGAATGGAAATGACTCAGGCAAGTAAGCAAAAGAAATGTCTTTATTATTGGATAATGCGGGAGTACATTCAAATAAGTCAGGAAGGTAAATGTCTTCATCATCAATAGACACTTCTTCCTCTGCAATCAGGTCTTCTTCAGGCTTCTCATCTTCCAGAGTCAGGCTCTCTAACTTCATCAATTCCTCCTCCCAAATCTCTGTTTCCACAGCTTTTCCAGTTAATGGTTTCTCACCCACAAATCCTGGAAGATCTCAAACCCAGGTACCACAATCCCATTGACTTTCACAGGTTCAGGCTCTCCTTGATACCCTGAAGCTTCACAAAGCACTCCATCAGTTTCAGGCCCTTTTTCTTGACCTTCGGCTTTTCTTCGTCAGATTTGTACCCCAACCCCTCCGAGTAGTCTGTCCTCTGAAATCCGGCAACTTTGAACCTTTACCCGGCTCAAACTTCATCTTCTCCATAATCCTAGCCACCCTAGGATCCACCCACTCCTCAAAGGTGGCTGATACCTGGAACCTTGTGAAAGGTAGTATCTCCAAGGCAGCCACGGCATTATCTAACTCAGCCCGGATGGTAACAATCTCTCCCTCATACGGGAATCTGATCATCTGATGCAAAGTGGAAGGCACGCCCCCAAGCTTGTGAAACCAAGGCCTTCCCAGCAGTAAGGCAAAAGTGGCTGGGATGTCCAGCACTGTGAACTCGACCTCATCTTCAATCGGCCCTACCTTGACCATAGCCACAAAGGTACCCTCAACTCCTCGCTTACTATCATCATAAGCTTTAATAGTCATACTGGAGGGGTCCAAGTCTGTTGCTTTCATACCTAATCTTGCCAGAATTTTCAACGGGCACACATTGATGGACGAACCGTCATCCACCATCACACATGAAGTTTTCTTGCCCCTCACTTCGGCCCTGATAAATAGAGGCCTATTATGATTCCTCCACTCCGGCGGGAGATCATCCTCAGAGAAAGATATCTGCAAAGCTTCCTTCTGAACTGACCCAACAAACATTGCGGGGTTGGCATCCTCCGGTACCACAATCTTGCTCAAGGCCTCAACCATAGCCTGTCTATGCTCCCGAGATGCACATAATAGTTCCCAGATACTGACTTGTGCTCTAGTCTTCCTCAATTGCCTCAGCACTATATCCCCTTCAGTATTTTCTGCGGCCTCAACCACTTCTCTACCATCTGTCAAAGCTTCCTTACCCTTATCCGCCATATCATTATAAAAACGACCGCTACGTGTCATTCCCCTTACTTCCTCCTCATCACTGCTAGAGAAATCAAGCCAAAAATCCTTCTTCTGCTCAAACTCGTCCTCACTAGTGCTATCCCAGATTCCCAGGCAAAAGGCTTGAGGGTGAAAGGATTTAGGACAAGGTTTTTGGAAGGCCGAAGCCAGAATTGATCATATAGGCTGGTGGTGGTACGGCACGGTAGTTAGGTAAGGGGTTTCTGTGTGTATCGGGCTGTTCTGTTTCTGGGTGGGGTATTTTCTTGGAGTCTATGAGGTCTTGGATTTCATGGCGGAGTCGGGCGCAGTTGTCGGTGTGTGTCATGGCCTTTTTGTTGGTGGAAGTGGCAATAAAGGCTTAGGTTAATATGTGGTGGTAGGGGATTGGGTAAAGGTTGGTATCCAAGGGTTTTAAAAGCCCTTGCCTCTTCAACTTCTCTAGCACCTTAGACAGGGGCCTTCCCAAGTTGGAAAACTGCCTGTTCCGGATAGCAGCAACTTCAGCAGAAACGGGCTTTGTTCCCGATGTTCCCCCAATGGGCCTCCTGTTTAGACCATAGAATTTTCTATTCTCGGCCTCTTCTTCTTCAATATCCATGACAGTTTCCCTCAACTGCCGAAAGTCTGCAATCATGGAGGTCATCCTCCTCAACTTGCCGTAAATGGAGGGCTTGGTGCCCTTGATAATCATCTTGATCTGATCCTTCTCCGAAGGCCTGGTCTGCATTTTCAATAACTGACCCCTCCACCGGTCCACATACTCCTTAAAACTCTCCTCCGCTTTCTGCTTAACATTCTCCAGATCACGGAGTGACAAGTCGATCTCCAAGTCAGTGACATACTGTTTCAGGAAGGCATCAGCTAACTCCCTCCAATCTTCCTTCACCTTCTTCTCCAAACTGTGGTACCATACCACGGGAGCTCCTTCAAGTGACATTCCAAACATTTTCTGTACCTGACGCTGAGACAAGCCAACTGAACTCATAACTGATACAAACTGTCGGAGATGCACCCTCGGATCCCCATTCCCGTTGAACTTAGCCATATCTGGCATCTTGAACTGTGCAGGCAACTGTTCCTCAAAAGTCAATGTGTCATAATCCAGCAAATCCTCATTCTTACCCCTCATCTTGCGGGTAACTGACTCAACCTGATCCCGAAGTTTCTGTAGCTCTGTCTGAGACCCAGATACTCTGCCTGCTGCATACTCTGCCATATCATCATCAAAAGCGGGATATCATCCCCCAATCTGTTCGGAGATTCCTCTTGCCTCACATCCCCAGAATTAACCCCGGCACGAGACCCAGCTATACCAGCCATAGTCAGTAGTCAAAGCCTGCAACTGTTCAGTGATCTTGCGAGAGACCATTCTCTAACTGATCCATACGGGACACCTCATTATCGGATTCACTCATACTTGTTCTTTTAGTGAGTCTGGTTCCTTCTCTAACCCAAACGGTATCTATGGTGTCTTTTAAGACACAGAGGATGTTAACAGGGTATATGTATGCATGATATGCATAAGAAATATATAACATATATTAAAGCGAATAAAACTCTTAAACAAATCGGCCTATTATCATTTTAGAAACTTTTGGGACAACTGTCATAAGGGTGAACCCGTCCCAGTTTAAATGGCACAACGAGTTCACGTCTTACGGCAAAAAGCCCAACTAAATCCAAATGATAATATTCCGAAGACAAGCACTCAAGGTGGCCCATCAATCACTTAGAAGCTTTTGGCCCAATAGTCATGAAATACGTTCTTGTCCCAGTTTAAATGGCCCAACAAGCCCATATCCCATGACAAATGGTCCAAATGGATCCAAACGGTGATGTTCCCTAACATAAGCATAGAAGGGAGATAATGCAAACATAACATAATAATTTTTTCGTAGTGGCCCATCAACATTTCAGAAGCCTTGGGCCTAATAGTCATACAGTACGAACTTGCCCCAGTTTTAAATGGCCCAGCAGCAAGCTCGCATTTCTGACAATAGTCCAACTGCATCCAAATGAGGATGGTCCACAAGCACATACTCAAGGAAATAATTGCTACTTTAACCATATAAACCAGTCTATGGGTGGATTTGCAAGAGTATGGACAAAGGCTCTCACTGGCGAAGGATAGCCCACAACTAGGTCTCCCCACTCAAGGGTTCAAGTGACCAAGTGAGCGTATCCCTTTTTATACACTAAGGTACGTGCCAATAAGCTATGGTGTGTGACGGACTGTCAAATGGATTCCCGTTGTAGATCCCCAGAGGGAAGGTGGAGCGAGGCTCACTTAAATACCCAAGCCTCTTAGGCTCTTATCGCTTGTTGTCAGGAATAAACAACGAGTCCTCCAAATTAGTCCATCACAAAGGCTACAAGTAGATGGCCATATAGGTGCCCTCACAGCTTTTCCTTCTAGAAAGGTAGTGAATGAAGGAAGACACCAAACCATTACCTAGCCTCAAAGTGCCCTTGATTAAACCCTCACTTATCCACTATAGACATAGCCAATTAAAACATAAATCCACTCATCACAAGACAATATTTCGGGGCCAAATTTACATCCCCAGTGGAGTCGCCAGACTATAGGACACAGAAACTGAGCGACGCCGTTCCTAGGCTCGCGGCCTAGTTGGGAAGGATTTCATAACATGGAGTCGCCACCCGGTGTGAACCGGGACAAAGATTTAAGGCCGCACTCACCCCTCGCAAGGGAAAACCTCAAACCGTTGGGTTCAGAATGGTCCCTTACTTATGTCACTTGTAATGAAAGGATTCATGTAATAATTTAAACAAGCCAAAGTAACACTTATTCCTAAGAGTATCATGCTTCTTAAATTCACATTTATAAAATAAAATATGCGCCTAAATATGCATGTATTTCACATATATCTTACATTTAAATTTGCATGCTTAACATATATCAAGATAGCAACTAGCATACAACTTTACTTGCATATCACATTCAGGAAAAAGACACAAGCACACACATATTAACCCATAAGCACACATATGGGCACTTTTCAAGTGGTACGTGGAATTGTGGTGGTTTCTTTGTTTTCTTGCTTGTGTATGTGTGAAGTGTTTTCTCTTTTTTGCTTGTTTGGTCTTGGGTGTGTAGAGAGAGTCTAGAGAGATTTTGAGAGAGTTTGGGTATGAATTCTATGTGTCAAGGAGACAAAGGCTTAGGTTAGGGGTTGTTTATATAGAGAATGGCTAGGGTTTACAAGGGAAGAGATTTGTGCATTAAATTAGGATATGATTTAGTTTTAAACAAGGAAATCAAAGGATTGAGGGGGGGACAAAATATTTTACTTTAGGAAGTTGTAATATTTTATTTGTGTTGGTTTAGGAATACAAATATTTTATATTGGTAAGTATCTTATTAGATTAGGAAGTCAAATATATGATTGGCTTTAATTGGTTATGATTGATTTTATTTAGTATGATTATCTTTTGATTTAGTATGTGATTTGTTTAATTTAGGCATGATTTTAGTTTAAGTTGGTAATTGTTTATTTTAATTGGTAAATGATTTAAATATTTTATTTAATGTTTAATGTTTAATTTAATATTTAATTATTTAGTTTGGGATGTGTTTTATGGGCTTTGGGGAGCTAAATGGGCTGGGTGTGAGGCTAGCAGCAAAACCAGAATTACCGACACCGTTCGAACGCTCCCTCGAACGCTACACGAACGCCCGCAATCTGTTTCCCGTTCGAACGAAGTAACGAACGCAGCACCAACGAAGACAGTGAGTTTGTTTATTCTGAATTCCCCCTTCCGATATCCGTTTCCCGCGGCATCCGTGACTCAAAAGGTAGTTGTCTCCAAATAAGACTCCTCATCGGGTTTCACATGCGAAAATGCAATGCCTACACACACCATCTCTCCACTCTCTCTAATACACGCCCAAGACATAGCCGAGACAACAAGAGCCTCAATCCTCCACCATAACCGAATCCACCACAAGCAACTATCCTCCATAGCCGAATCCAAAGCACCAACAACCACCATAGCCGAATCCAAAACAAACCAAAATCACCATTAGCAGAATCCAGAACACCAAAATCCTTCAAAGTCGAGACCACCACAAGCAATAACCCTCCTTAGCCGAATCAAAACACTCCCCTCCTTCACCGAGAACACATCCCCCCATACAGCCCTTACAACCACTGAAACACCCCTAATAAACACTCAAAACCAGCCCCATAAACGCCTATACACCACCAAAAATAACCACAAAAACAGAAGCCACATTCACGCCTAAACAGCAGCCCCATTCACGCTCAAACTGCACTGTTTTACACGCCTGAACTGCACTGTTTAACACCCCAAAACAGCAGCCCAAATCCTCTTAAAACAGTCCCTAAAATCCTTAAAAACAGTGAACAAAAACTGCACTTTTAATCCTTAAACAATCACAAAAAAACTGCACTTAAAACCTTAAAAAAAACACGCATAGCAGTCCACTAAAACAGAAGAACAAGACCTGAAACGGTGAGCAGAAGACACGTCAAAAACAGCAGCAAAACGAAGCCGAAACAGAAGAACAGGACCTGAAACAGTGAGCAGAAGACACGTAAAAAAACAGCAGCAAAACGACGCCAAAACAGTGGGAAAAACAGTGGAACAGCGAGCCAAAACGCGAAGCTAGTGAACCGGAAAAGTAAGGAACCTTCATCCATTCCGATCTCCGCGAAACGCAAGTCCGAGGACAACTAAAAAGGTTAGACCTGAGGGTATTTTTCACACTTATTTCTATTTAATTCTGGTCATTTACTTTGATTATATTTTATGTATTTGTGGCATTTGTTTGTGTATATGATGTTTGTTGTGGATTTTGGATGAATGGAAGTGTTGTCTCTGTGGTATATAGGATGGAAACCCAGACGTAAATTCCGTAGCCGAATTCGAATGGACGGTAGTGCGGTCTGTACTTGGGCCACAATTCCACGTACCACTTGAGCAAACGGCACTTATTGATTTTATGTTATCTTGTTCATTTAATTATTTGCCGTTTAATTTTTCTGTCTTTTAATTTCCGCATATCATTTATTTATGTCATATGGAGATGATGCGCATGAGCTTAGTAAGTGCGATGAAAGGTCCCCTTAAAGGGGTTAAAATCATTTACCACGATGCTTCGCCGCGCCGGATGATGTATACTTGATTGGATGAGAGATGTGTATAGTCCGGTATACGATATCCGATATCTTTTGTTTGTTTATTTCATTTTTTATGCATTATGTAATATGTGCGCATGGGCTTAACTAGGGTGGTTTTAAGGTCCTCCATTCGAGGGAAAACGCCATAAGGCTACCTTTCCATGATGTTTTGCCGCGCTATTTATTACGCGATTATCGCTGTTTCTTACAAAATCCTTTTTATGCATCGTTATTTATTGCACTTATTATGTGATATGTGCGCATGGGCTTAACTAGGGTGGTTTTAAGGTCCTCCATTCGAGGGAAAACGCCATAAGGCTACCTTTGCCATGATGTTTTGCCGCGCTATTTATTACGCGATTTATCGCTGTTTTACAAAATCCTTTTTATGCATCTTTATTTATTGCATCTTATTATGTGATATGTGCGCATGGGCTGAACTAGGGTGGTTTTAAGGTTCTCCATTTGAGGGAAAACGCCATAAGGCTACCTTTGCCATGATGTTTTGCCGCGCTATTTATTACGCGATTTATCGCTGTTTTACGAAAATCCTTTTTATGCATTTTTATGTATCTCACTTCATTATGTGATATGTGCGCATGGGCTTAACCAGGGTGGTTTTAAGGTCCTCCATTCGAGGAAAAAACGCCATAAGGCTACCTTTGCCACGGTGTTTTGCCGCGTTGTTTATTATGCGATTAATCGTTTTTTTGCAAAATGTCATTTTAACCATGCATCTTATTCTTTTTTTTGTTGCGCAATGTTGGTCATGCTTTCTTTTCATATCATTCATCTATATAACATCTCATTGCATAATCTTGTATCACATATAACATGCTTAATGGAAAATTGGTAGTAATTATATGGATATAGACGCATGTTGCTTTCTCTTCTTCTCGGTATCCCTTTCTTTCACTCATGGTAGTTGCATTCTTTGGCATCATTATGGCATGTTCATCTTTAATGTAAAATTGCATCTTTGATAGTTCATCTTTGGCATACTTTTCTTTCATCTTCTCAAGTTATGTGTTTGTATTGATTTTGTTTATCATGCGGTTATTTTGACCATATTTTATATGCTTCTTTACATAGTGCGCCTATAACATTATTTGTCGTCATCTTGATTTCCTTTATATTACATGCAAATATTACCATGACTATTTGTGTGTATGTTTACTAAATGATTGAATTCTTGTGATGTTATGTGCTTGTTGTTGCAAAAGCCTACCTTTAAGCATGTGAACTCAGCAATAGGACTTGATTTCATGCATGTTAGATGTAAACTTTACTTTTAAGCATGTGAACTTAGGATTGTGGTACACTTGGAAATATATGTCATAGGCTTGGTTGGATTATTGTATAAATCTTAACATTACAAGTGGCATAAGTAAGGGACCATTCCGAACCCAATGGTTTGAGGTCTTCCCTTGCGAGGGGTGAGTGCGGCCTTAAATCTTTGTCCCGGTTCACACCGGGTGGCGACTCCCTTATTCTCCGGTTTAGTCCCCTGTGGCTACTCCGTACTCCCAACTAGGCCCCCGAGCCTGGAACAGCATGCGTCGCCCCAGATCCTGTGTTCCCACAGTCTGGCGACTCCACTGGGGATAGAGAATCGGCCCCGAAATAATGCCTTGTAATGTATAGATTTATGCTTTAATTAACCGTGTCTACAAATGTGTGAAATGGGGTTGTGATCAAATGCATTTTGAGGCTAGGTAATGGTTTGGTGTCTTCCTTCACTCACTACCTTTCTAGAAGGAAAAGCTGTGAAGGCACCTAAATAGCCATCTACTCGTAGCCTATTGTGATGGACTAATTTGGAGGACTCGTTGATTCCTGACACCCAGCGATAAGAGCCTAAGAGGCTTGGGTATTTAGGTGAGCCTCGCTCCACCTTCCCTCTGGGGAATCTACAACGGGAAATCCATTTGACAGTCAGTCACACACCATAGCTCATTGGCACGTACCTTAGTGTATAAAAAAGGGTGTGCTCACTTGGTTGCTCGAACCCTTGATTGGGAGACCTAGTTGTGGGCCATCCTTCGCCGATGAGAGCCTTTGTCCATACTCCCACGAACCCATGTGTAGACCGGGTTGTATAGCCTATAACAAATATTTCTTTGTGCTTTAGGACCATTATCATTTGGATGAATGGACTCTTTGTCAAAAATGCGAACTTGCTGGGCCATTTAAACCGGGGCAGTTCGTATCTTATGACAATTAGGCCCAAAGTTTCTGAAATGATGGTGGGCCACACGGTAGAAGCTATTATTTTATGTTTATAATATCTTCCTTGTATGCTTATGTTTGGGAACATTGCTATTTGAATCCATCTGGGTCTTTTGTCATGAGATATGGGCTTGTTGGGCCATTTAAACTGGGACAAGAACATATCTTATGACGATTGGGCCAAAAGGCTTCTAAATAACAATGGGCCATTTTATGATTGTGTTCGGAATATTATCATTTGGATTTAGTTGGGCTCTTTGCCATAAGACATGAACTCGTTGGGCCATTTAAACTGGGACGGGTTCACTCTTATGACAGTTGTCCCAAAAGCTTCTAAATGATAATAGGCCGATTTGTTTGAGAATTTTATTTGATTTAGTATATGTTATATACTTCTTATGAACATCATGCATACATATACCTTGTTAACACCCTCTGTGTCTTAAAAGACACCATAGATACCGTTTGGGTTAGGGAAGGAACCAGACTCACTAAAAGAACAGTTGGAAGCATAATGAATCAGATAATGAGGTGTCCCGAATGGATCAGTTAGAGAACGGTCTTGCGAAGATCACTGAACAGTTACAGGCATTGACTAATGCTGTGGCTGGTATAGCTGGGTCTCGTACTGGGGGAAGTTCAGAGAAAATAAAGGCAGGAAATGCCTCCGGTCAGACGGGGGATGATGTCCCCACTTTTGAGGATGATATCGCAGAATATGCAGCAGGCAGAATATTGGGGTCTCAGGCAGAAATACAGAAACTCAGGGATCAGGTGAATCCATACCCGCAAGATGAGGGGTAAGAATGAGATTTGCTA
>SKCR01012129.1:0-31331 GCA_019454045.1 Zanthoxylum bungeanum
CGGGATACAATGCCACGTACCACTTAAGATACACGTATCTCATCTCATTCAAATTTGTATTTGAGCATGATATAGTCTTTATGTTATTTGTTTATTATTTAAAGCATGGTTTAATTTAGTTTGTTATTTATTTGTTAAAGCATATTTAGGTTGTTCCTTATGCATGTTATTAGTTTATGATGTGTTTGGATAATGATTTATACATGTTGATTTAATGATTCAATTTGCTCGTTGTGTTACATTGTGTGAAGTTATTTGGATGAAAGCATGTTAGATCTAAGTACCCTTGAGCATGAATGTTGAATAGATTCGGTTAGTTTATTGCACAAATCATATCATCACAAGTGACATAAGTAAGGGACCATTCCGAACCCAACGGTTTGAGGTCTTCCCTTGCGAGGGGTGAGTGCGGCCTTAAATCTTTGTCCCGGTTCACACCGGTGGCGACTCCATGTTATTTCGTACTTCCCAAATAGGCCGCGAGCCTATACCAGCGTCGCTCAGGTCCTGTTGTCCACACCCACCACCCTCAATTAATAACACCGTTAATGTCATTTCAGGAGGATCGGGAATCAGTGGAGCCACATATTTGGTAGCTAAACGACATTCAATGGCTCTGGCAAATAATACTTCACATACCTCGATGTCAGTGGAAAAAGTCTTCACGGATTCGATAATAGCGTTTCCAGACGACGGGGATTCACACAATTTAAATCCACACCATGACGCTTTAGTTATTTCCTTGCAGGTGGCCAACTTTATGATCAAAAAAAGTACTGGTCGACACATGCTCCTCAGCTAATATAATTTTCGCAAGTGCTATTGCTAACATGGGGGCCGAGCTGGATAAAATAAATAGGCGGACAACAGTACTGATCAGGTTTAGCGGAGAACAAAAATTTACCATGTGGGAGATATCACTCACAGTCTATGTAGCCGGAGTCAACAGAATGACCACATTTCTGGTCTTAGACAGCCCCTCAGCCTACAATCTGATCATGGGCAGACCTTGGATTCACGACATGAGGGCAGTGTCGTCAACTTACCATCAAGTAATAAAATTCCCTACCAAGTGGGGGGTTCAAGAAGTTAAAGGTGATAGATTGGCGTCAAAAAGCTGCTATCAGACGACTTTGAAGGCTAAAACTGAGTCAGCATAGCAATTACAGACTGGGCCTCGTGCTCCGGAACCGACTCTACCAAATATAGAGAAGCTTGACGAGGTCCAGATTCACTCTCAGTTTACAGATCACAAGGCATTAGTTGGAGCTGACTTAGATCCCAAACTAAGAGCCGACCTAGTTGAATTCTTGAAGAGGCGACACGAAAGTTTTGCATGGTCTCACAAAGACATGACTGGAATCGATCTGCAGCTCATTACTCACGAATTACATGTGGATCCAGACCACACCCCAGTTAGGCAAAAAAGAAGAAAGTTCGCCCCTGAAAGAAACCGAATCATTGATGAAGAGATTCAGAAGTTATTACAGAACGTAGCAGTTAAAGAGGTGCAGTTTCCGGAGTGGCTTGCGAATGTTGTAGTTGTGAAGAAAAAAAATGGAAAGTGGAGAGTCTGCATCGACTTTACGGATTTGAACAAAGCTTGTCCAAATGACTCGTTCCCACTGCCTCATATCGATTCAATGGTCGACGCAACAGCAGGGCATGAGTTATTAAGCTTTATGGATGCGTATTCAGGCTACAACCAGATCCTCATGCATCCTGACGATTGAGAGAAGACATCCTTTGTCACAAACCGAGGTATTTTTTGTTACAAGGTCATGCCATTCGACTTAAAAAACGCGGGAACAACATACCAAAGACTGGTCAACAAGATGTTTGACGATCAAATTAGGAAGACAATGGAGGTTTACATAGACGACATGCTGGTGAAGTCCATCAAATCAGAGCAACACCTAAATCATTTGGAAGAAGCTTTCGACATCATGGACAGGTACAAAATGAAATTGAATCCTACTAAGTGTGCGTTTGGTGTCGCCTCAGGGAAATTCTTGGGGTACGTAGTCACTCGACGAGGAATAGAAGCGAATCCAGACCAGATTAGATCAATTCTCGACATTCCATCTCCTTCCAGCCCGAAGGACGTCATGCGGCTAACCGAGAGGATCGCCGCGTTAAACAGGTTCATCTCCAAATCCACAGATAAGAGTTTTTTGTTCTTTTCAGCTTTGAAGAAGGCAAACAGCTTTGAGTGGACTCTTGCTTGTGAGGAAGCGCTGAAAGGACTCAAAAGGTACTTCACTACACCTCCATTGTTGTCGAAACCACACGACAATGAGCGACTCTACCTCTATTTAGGAGTTTCAGAACACGCGGTTAGCGGAGTCTTAGTGAGAGAGGAGTCAGGAACTCAACAACCAGTCTACTACGTAAGCAAAACATTGTTGGGAGTAGAATCACGCTACCAGTTGATGGAGAAATTGGTTTTCGCCCTTGTCACAGCCGCGAGAAAACTCAGACATTACTTTCAAGGACATCCGATCACAGTATACACGACCTATCCATTAAGAAGCATACTCCATAAACCAGAATTGTCAGGAAGATTGATGAAGTGGGCAATTGAACTTGGGGAACACGACATAGCTTACCAGCCTAGGATCGCCATCAAATCTCAAGCGCTGGAAGATTTTGTGGCCGACTTCGCCCCCGATCTCCTTGCAGTGGCTGAAACCTTTGGTCAACTCCATTCAGCCGACAATACCATGGAAGTTAGCAGTCGACGGGTCCTGCAACAAGAAAGGCTGTGGTCTTGGAATCATGATAACTACCCCGACATGTGACACTTTGCAACAGGCAATCAAATGCGGTTTTAGAGTTACCAACAAAGAAGCAGAGTACGAGGCATTGATCGCAGGGTTATTATTAGCTAAAGAACTGGGGGCTATGAAGATAGAGGAGAAATCCGACTCTCAATTGATAGTCAACCAGATAGAAGGATCTTATCAAGCCAGAGGTCAAACGATGGCATCCTACTTACAAAAGGTAAACGATATACGGTCGACATTTGAGAAATTTTCCATAAACCAAGTCCAAAGAAGCGAAAATTCCCAGGCAGATGCATTGGCAACCCTCGGATCGACAATGGAGGGTAACAAACCACGAACAATTCTTGTTGTACATTTGTGCTGGCCGGTAATTTGGAAGGAATAAACAGCTGTTGCAGCAGTCGATTCGGTCAACACTTGGATGACGCCTATAATCGAGTATTTACAAAAAGGCTCACTTCCAGAAGACAAAGTGCAAGCCATAAAATTCCAGAGACAGTCTGCGAGGTTCGCTGTGTTCGACGGTCAGCTGCTAAGAAGATCTTTCACATGACCTTATTTAAAGTGCCTAACACACGACGAAGCACAACATGTGTTGACTGAGTTGCATGAAGGGGAGTCTGGGAACCATTCTGGTGGCAGGAGCCTGGCTCTTCGAGTGCATTCGACAGTGTATTATTGGCCGACGATGAGAATTGACTCCATAGAATTCACTAAAAAGTGTGACAAGTGCCAGAGATTTGCAGAAGTTCTTCATCTTCCACCAGAGAAACTAAATCCCATTATATCCCCATGGCTATTTATGAAGTGGGGAATGGACATAGTAGGAAAACTCCCAACCGCGCCTGGCCAACGAGTCTACATGCTTGTGATGACAGATTATTACTCGAAGTGGATAGAAGCTGAAGCATTCGCTAGAGTACGCGAAAAAGAAGCTCAAACATTCGTATGTAAAAACATCATTTGTCGATTCGGCATACCAAGAGAAATTGTGACTGACAATGGCTTTCAATTCATCAGCCATCACTTTCAAAATTTTTGCAGGAACTGGGGCATAAAATTGAACTTTTCGACACCACGCTTTCCACAAGCGAACGGTCAGGCCGAATCATCCAACAAGCCAATCATGAACACTTTGAAGAAGAGGTTGGTGAAGACTAAGGGGACTTGGGCGGATGAACTTCCATGAGTGTTGTGGTCATACAGGACAACGGTGAGGTCCTCGACAGGCGAAACTCCATTCGCTTTAGCATTTGGAACGGAAGCAGTAATTCCAACTGAAGAAGTCATCCTTTCCTCACGCTACCAGTGGCTCAACAAAGAAAACAATCAACGGCTGATGAATTTCAATCTCGACACGATTGATGAAACAAGGGACCGAGCCTCCATTCGACTGGCCGCTTATCAGCAAATGATGGTCAGATACTTTGACAAAAACGTCAGGAGTAGGACTTTCAAGGCTGGAGATTGGGTCATACGGAGAGTGTTCCAGAACACCAAGGAAATTGGAGACGGGAAGTTGGGTCCAAATTGGGAAGGCCCTTACCTCGTCACCAAAGTTGTCGGGAAATGAGCCTACAAGCTACAGACTATGGAGGGGACTCTCGTGCGCAACAGTTGGAACGCGGTGCATCTTAAGCGATTCATCCGGTAACGCTTATGTTTTGTCGTTTGTTTGTTGGCAATTATATTTTATGATAATAATTATAAGACCGAAATAGGGAAATTTGTAGAAGTCGTTCGACAAATTGCAATAAAAGATCGTTCATTGACATACCATTCGACATTTGTACACAAATCAAAAGACCGTTTATTAGAATATCATACGACATATACACAACTTTGATTGTTCAATTCAGGCTTTCCGCCTTCCTGTGGGACCACTAATTCAAACTTCATACAAAATGTTCAAAATTAATTTCAAACCCTTAAACTTCTAAGACATTGTCTGGTGCTTCATCGGTAGCCGTTGGAAGATTGGCAGGAACATCTTCTTGAGTCTCGACAGCTTCCGGACCAACATCTTCTCCCTCTAAATGTTTTTCGACCTCTTCCGTTTGAACAACAACAAGTGCATCCGGATCCACCTCATCCTTCTTTGACTCGACCTCCAGCCCTTTCTCTTCACCATCGTCCTCCGTCGAAGAAGAGATACCGGCTTCACGTCTTTCATATTCTCTAATTCGTTTATCCGGCTTCCAATCTACGTGTTTCCCAGCTACAAATTCCCTCATTAAATCGCATCTATTTCTCATCATGGAGTCGATGGCGATGTCCTCCATTTGCTCTAACAATAATTCATTTTCTTTCTTTACGTTCTCGAACCATTCTTTGTAGCTGTCGATTGTCAGCTCGGCTGTTTCTTTCTCCAACCTCAAAGCGGCCTTAACCTCCTTCAGTTCCTTCTCAAGTCCTCTTTCCTTCCTTTGAGAAGCAGCCAGCCCGGACTTCAGATCTGACGACTTCTTCCTCACCACCGACAACGATTTCTCCAGCTCATTCATCTTCCTTTGATTGGATTCCACATTCTTCCGCATGAATAGACTACATTCCAATGCCTAAAGAAGTCGAGTCAGAACATCATTCGACCAAAAAAAAAATCAGTAGCTCGACTCACTTGATATTTAATGCGATGGCTTTCTTCATGGCCTCCACCGGGCCAATTTGTGCCAACCTTACCTCATCCCCCTCAAGAAGAAGCCCTTCCACGAATGAATCAATGCTTGAAATTGCAGTCAACTCTCGTGGAACCATTAAGATGAGGTTATCAGAGTCCTCTTCCACTTACGCTTTAGCGATAGACTTCATTTTCTTCCCCGCAGAAATCGTTGCAGTCGACTTCACTTTCTCAGCGGCACCCTCACTCGAAACCACTTCCCTTTGTTGAGGGCCAGCTTCTTTTTCACTTCTTGCTCTTTTTTCTTAAGCTTCCTTGACTTCTTCCGACTCTTCATCTCGTCGAGTGAAGCTACGGTGAATGGCCCAGTCATCATTTCCTCTGCGCATAAAAATTCTTCGGGTTTTAGGGGCTCTCGATATCTATATCCTCCATATAATTTTGACACGACCATCTACAATTTATCACGGACAAAACATCGTTACATGAGGCCAGAACCTTACATTCTTCTCGGTGATAGATTTCCTTCCACAATGGATTCGACCTTAACATCTTTTCCGTTAAAATAGTTTTACAGTCCCTTTTTTTGACCAACAGGGATAGAATGGCTTTGGTGTTGGAGATTGTACGTGCAGTCGTGATGAATGACTTGTTTCGTAGAGGATCTGCAGCAACAAGAACATGGTTATTCAAAAACACAAGTATGACTCAAGGATTGAAATTTAGAGAAAGTACATTACTCACTCGACAAACACCAAAATTCTGGGATTCGACCAGCCCCAGTCGATCCAAATATACCCTCACCTTTTGCAAAGAAATAATAAGACTGCCAATTTCCCCTATCATTAGTCGGTAATCCAGTAACTAAATGCGTTTTTCTCTGACGAAGGATCAATATATATCTTCATTTCTCCTTCAAATGCTCCTTCAGGTAGTACGTCTCTAAAACATCATTCACCTCATAGAGTACTCCCAATTCAAAAGACAAGCATTCAATCGACAGTAAGATCCTCCACGCATTTGGCATCAGCTGTGAAGGAGCAACTCCAAAATGATCCAAAACTTCCCAAACCAGTCTTGGAATAGGAAACCTCAACCATACAAAAAATGGGCGTACATAGAATCCCATCCACCCCGGAACCTTGTAATCGATTCTTTCATTCGACGAAGGTACCCGGAGTTCCAGAGAATTAGGGAACCTATACATACAGCTGAGTTCCCTCAACACTTTCCCACTCATTCGACTTGCAGGATTTTTGGATAGTAAGTTAGTGGGTTCACTCGTACTTGGAAAATCACTCGGCTCCCCAACAGCGGGTAAAGACCTTAAGGGTATAGCCTCAGTAGGGGTTTCTTGAGAAGGCCTAGCCAAGGTAACTACGCCACCCTCGATCAACTCCTAGTACGACCAATCTTTGTACTCTACATCCTCATTGGTCTCACTTGATGACTCATTGGTCTCACTTGACGACTCGACATACCTATCGATGTTTGCACCTAAGCTGCCTAACGATTCTCCACTCGACATCTTCCAAACAACAAGCATATAAACAACTAATCTCCCCAGTAACCTACCCCCTAAAGATCAAAACCCACAAACACAAGTTTAAAACAAATCACACAAACCCAAAGATCAAACAGCCAAATTTACCTAAGAACAGCTTGAATTATCACTATGAATGTTTAAAGAAATTGAAGAACAAGAGGAAGATTTCGAAGAATACCTTGAAACACTTGAGAGCACTCCTTACTCGACTTCCGAATGAGGCGAAATGAAGCACCCAAAGCTCTTTTATACACGCTACATAAATTGGCGCCAAAATTCCCGCCAAAAGGATGCCTCGTTATTTGCATTAGGTTTTACTGCATTTAATGACACGTGGAAAATCCAGAATCCTTCTATCAGGTATCGTCGAATGGAGAAGAGAATTACAATCAGGCTTGTCACAATTAGATGTTGTGCACTCGCCACAACATCAATACATTTCATTAGTGTCTTCCCAGTTTGACACGACAACATCAGAAATCTAAATACATGTAATGTACTCATCCAGTCAGAGGTTGATTCGACAATTAAGCAACCCTTATACCATATGTTTAAATCATTCGACACCACCTCAAACGTAAGATCAATACCCTTGGAATATCGATTCGACACAACATCTATACAGGGCTTGACGCAATATCTACTCGCCATCCGACTTAATACGTAATAAAATATAGGTACCATAGTAGCAACCTCTCGACACGACATATATGGACTTCACTCGTTTCATACGACGTGTCGAGTGAAATTACTCCTGAACCACCATCTGGTTCAGTCGACCGGGGACATCCCCCTGATGACTCTTTTCGAGTCAAATAGAATCATGTATAACCACCCGCCTCATACGACAAGTCGAGTGAGGTTACCCCTGGACCACCATCTGGTTCAGTCAACCGGGGACATCCCCTATATGACTCTTATCGAGTCAAATACAATCATTCACTCGCCTCATACGACAAGTCGAGTGAGATTACTCCTGAACCACCATCTGGCTCAGTCGACCAGGACATACCCCTGATGACTCATGTCGAGTCAAATAGAATTATGGAATTCACTCGCCTCATACGAGAAGTCGAGAGAGATTACTCTTGAACCACCATCTGGTTCAGTCGACCGGGGACATCCCCCAGATGACTCTTGTCGAGTCAAATACAATCATGGAATTCACTCGCCTCATACGACAAGTCGAGTGAGATTACTCCTAAACCACCATCTGGTTCAGTCGACCAGGGACATACCCCTGAATTTCGGAATTCACTCGTTACATACGACATGTCGAGTGAAAATTACTTCTGAACAATCATCTGGTTCAGTCGACCGGGGACATCCCCTAGATGACTCATGTCGAGTCCAAACATAATTATGGAATTCACTCGTTACATACGACATGTCGAGTGAAAATTACTCATGAACCATCATCTGGTTCAGTCCACCGGGGACATCCTCAAGATGACTCACGTCGAGTCAAATAGAATTACGGAATTCACTCGTTACTGACGAAATGTCGAGTGAAATTACTCATGAACCATCATCTGGTTCAGTCGACGGGGACATCCCCTAGATGACTCATGTCAAGTCAAACAGAATTACGGAATTCACTCGACATGTCGAGTGAGATTATTCATGAATCATCATCTGGTTCAGTCGACCGAGGACATCCCCAAGATGACTCACGTCGAGTCAGATAGAATCACGGAATTCACTCGTTACATACGCCATGTCGAGTGAAAATTACTCCTGAACCATCATCTGGTTCAGTCCACCGGGGACATCCCTAAGATGACTCACGTCGAGTCAAATAGAATTACGGAATTCACTCGTTACTTACGAAATGTCGAGTGAAATTACTCATGAACCATCATCTGGTTCAGTCGACCGGGGACATCCCCTAAATGACTCATGTCAAGTCAAACAGAATTACGGAATTCACTCGACATGTCGAGTGAAATTACTCCTGAACCATCATCTGGTTCAGTCGACCGGGGACATCCCCAAGATGACTCACGTCGAGTCAGATAGAATTACGAAATTCACTCGTTACATACGACATGTCGAGTGACATTACTCCCGAACCATCATCTGGTACAGTCGACCAGGGACACCCCTCAGAAGAACCTCGACGAAACAAATAGGGTTTGCCTCGATCCATATGACATGTCAAACCGTACAGGAACACTCGCACACTTCATACGACATGTCGAGGCAGTCCTTAACTTTTGTCCGGATCAATCCACTTAACACACCCCCACGGGATTCATGTCAAGATAAAATGTTCACTTTGATCCGTATACTTACGTCGACTGAGGCTGCCTTCAAAACCACCATATGTGACAAACAACTTGTAACACCCAATGAAGGACGTGAACAGAGCAATTTGAGTCAGGATTCCCCCCAGAGAGCATGATATTGGCAAATTTAAATCCTCCACCAGGATCAGCGAGACGACTGTCAGAATATTTGATTCGCTCGACTTACACAATGATACTCTCCAAGTCTAGGACTTCCAGACTTAGAGAGTATGGGACAAACTGTACGGGCCAAATTTGGGCCCATGGATAAAATCGACATTTACCTCAAGGCCAACCACTGAACTTGGAGCCCATTAGTAGATCCAACCTATAAGCAAAAATATCACACAAGGAAACTCCACGGGCCGCCTCATGGGCCCGAACTTGTTAACATACAAAAAAACCAATGGACACCAGTTACGAAAATCAAGAAGAGAATCTGAATTCATAAACATCACCAACGAAGTCGACGGTTTCGAGGGATAGATACGATCGGCAGTTATCAGACATAAAAGACCTGAATTAAACCATCATTGAAGAGGACTCCAACAGGCAGAATAAGGACCCCGCATCAGGGAACCTATAAAATAAGGAGACAAAGCAATAGAGAGAGATCTTCTTCAGACTACTCCTATCACCTAGACATTACTCCAATATTCTGCCCCCACGGCAAATAATCTTTGGTTGAGGTACTCCATAGACCTTAATCACTTCATCTTGACCTCATTCATCTTTAGGCTAACTTGAGCGTCGGAGTGCCTACGGCTTCCACCACACCGGTGGGCAGTAACCTCCTATTTCGCTCTACTCTTGTTTTACAGGTTCGTTCATGCCCCTCAACTCACTTTCTCGATTGTGGACCTCGACCGAAATCAGTCCCCACAACTGGCTTTTGTGACTTCCCTCCATCAAACAATCTACCCCGCATGCCTCTCTTATTCCGTCTTATGTCTGGTGCGCTAACAATTTATCCCTTAAGGTCGAAATCGCGACCTGAGCTTCAGCTTCAATTTCTCGTTCCGTTACATATGCCATTAAGTTGGTCCTGGTGGCTGCGAGCGCGACTTGTTCTTTACTTTGTTTGTTCTTCTTCATTTGAATTATTGTGCGTCGGCTCTCCAAATACCACTGTGGTTGGCCTTGTTTGCGCAAACAAATCATTTAGCAGACTTGCGGGGTATGGTTCGTCGTTTTGAGCCACAATGGCCGAATTTTCTCCTTCATTCAGAACCCTGGTCGGCCCGTAATTTCCTTCGTACATGAAGTATTCGGCCGAATTTGTTTTTGTAGCGAAATGCTTGTTATCAGCATATACTATTTCCACTTCATCTCTCTGGTTCCAGAAAACTAGGCATTGATGAAAGGATGAAGGAATGCACCAGCTGTCGTGGATCCAATCCCGTCCTAAGAGCATGTTATATGTGGTTGGTCCATCTATAACGAAGAACACTACTGTCTTCGTAGTGCTCCATACTTGCAAGTCTAGTCGGACGACCCATTTGGTCGTCGTCGCCCCTCCATTGAAACTTATAAGCACCACCTCTGTAGGGATGAGATCGTCTTCTGACTTTTCTAAACGCCCTAACATCCTAACCGGGATTGCATTGATGGCTGCTCCATTGTCAATCAATACTTTGGTGATGAGTATCTCGTTGGCCTTTGCTTTTACATACAACGGCCGCATGTGCTTCGTCATTTGTAATGGTGGTTTCAGAAATATCACATGCCCTGATAGGCCTACCTCCATTGTTTGTTCATTTCCGGCATTGGCCCGAGGTAGTTCTTCCTCCATGTCCCACCTAGAGGGTGGTAATGTGACCGGCGCATCGTGAGAGACATTATTGATGACCAATCTTCACTTTTCCGCCCTGGTAACAGCTTATTTAATTCTGGGCGTTCAGTATAAGACGAGGTATGCGGATCGTCCAAAGTCTTCTCCTAGTGTTCCGACTGCAGAATTTATGGCCCATACAATTCTTTAAGAAGCCGATTCTGTGATATTCTCCTTCTTCGTGCTTCAGTCCTGACGTCTATTTCTTCTTCTATGTCAGTCATTTCCTCGTCCGAAGCTTCTCTATCTGTTATCGAGAGTGCTGCAAATTCTGTCTCATGCCCATCATAGACATCTTCATTATTTGCAAATCCTTAATTGTTGTCCCCCATGAATTTTTCAGACAACAAGTAATGATTAGCCACAACCGGTGGCATACTGTCGAACTGAATGACAATAGGAGGTTCCTTGTCGTCCGTCTCATCCCGTTTTCGTCTATCAAACTTGGTACGCTCCTTACAATTCGTATTTGTCCCTTCTCAGTCGTCACTCTCTTTACTACTCACATCCGGCTTCTCCCTTGTGTAGGCATTACGACCTGTGGTGACCTGCATTTCACTTTGCTGGCGCATCATACAACCATAATTTCTCTGGTGTCGTCTCAGTTGTGTCCTTGTCATTTCCTCTACATGAGGGTACTTCCTTCCCGAACGTTGCTCAGAATACAGCCTATGGTACGAATGCCATACGTTGGGCCGATAGATTTTCAGCCTAAACGTCCTTATATTTTGGACGAAGTTTGAATTCTTGCCGTAGAACCTTGGTGCGAAGGTCATCGATTGCCATGCTACTGGCTTTTTCTTTACAGGTCTTTCACAGGTATCTTCCAACTCCCTCATCCATTCTATATTGTTCTTGCACCGTGCACACAGATTTCGCCGATCTTTCTTTTCTTGGGGTGTTTTAATCATTTTCCAGAGCGCTCAGACGATGACAATCCTGATCTTCATCTAGGACCAACTTGAACTTTGGCAAGTTCATTTTGGTAAGGTCCGAGTTGATCATGTTTAATTCCATTGGCTTTGGAAAAGGGTTGTCGTCCACCGCCATCTTTTTTTCGAATGTTATTCGTCCAAATTCGATGGCATCCTGCAAAATATTCGAAAAATAAGACAATTATTAGTTGAATGAGACCATGCATTATGCCACTTATAATATTTTTTACCACTGATTTTCTCGGCGTTTGGCAATGTGTGGCGATCGCTCAAACTAATTTGTTTGTCTTTATATAATTGATCGAATATGGCATCGACTTTCGTGATATCGAAAGAGAAGTTCCTGCTCTTTTTATTGTTCTCTTCTTTGGTTTGGGGTTCAGCCCACTCCTTGCAAAATATTCCGAAAAATAAGACAATTATTAGTTGAATGGGACCATGCATTATGCCACTTATAATATTTTTTACCACTGATTTGCTTGGCGTTGGCAATGTGTAGCGATCGCTCAAACTAATTTGCTTGTCTTTATATAATGATCGAATATGGCATCGACTTTCGTGATATCGAAAGAGAAGTTCCTGCTCTTTTTATTGTTCTCTTCTTTGGTTTGGGGTTCAACCCACGCCTTGCAAACGTACGACTTCCCTTTAACCAATTCGGCCAAACATAAATCGGCCGATTCGACGTCCATTTCGTCTATTTCATAATTGATGTTCCTGTAATAAGTTCATTTGCTGGAATTTTTCATTTGCTCATCCTCTCTTAATAACCGTTCATAACGCACCACACTAGTGGTGAGTTGGGGGAGATCCCAAAATTCGCGATCTTGAAATTTCTTTTTTAGATCGAAATTGAGACAGCTTTGGGCGATTCTCACGAATTCTTTTTCTGGCAAAGGTACGTAACATCGGCCTCGAGCCACTTTGAACCTTTGTAGGAACGTCTCGGCCCATTCTCCTGACAACTATCTCAAGTTTGCCAAATCAGCCAAGGCCACTTCAGATTCTGCCTTGTAGAATTGTGCATGGAACAACTGTTCTATTTGTTGCTAATTTTCCACCGAGTTAGACGGCAGGCTGACATACCAGAAGAAAGATACTCCTGACATGAGCCGTGAAATAACCTCAATTTATGGAAATCATTTATTTCTCCATACTGAAGGGTAAATCGCTCTATGTGTTCCATGGTAGAAACTTCCCCATACCCTGTGAACAGAGAGAAAAATCTGGTACTTTGTAATTCCTAGGCCACAGATATTCTACATCGATCCAATCTGGATATGGCTTTCGATATCTTGGGCAAATTGGCCTTATCTCAGACCGAATTGATCCTGAAGAATCTCGGTCATCTCTTCTCTCAACATATCATTGCCATTGAATGACATTGCTATAGGGGTGGTTGTGGTCCTCTCACAAGTGGGACATAGTCGTGACTCTGCCCATGTGAAGCCTGGAGACCTTGGGGCAACGCCACTTCATGTTGTGCCATATTTGGCCCATGGTGTAGTTTGGTCCTAGATGTGGGCCATTGCCCCCAGGACTTATTCCCCCCTGGAGGTCATAGGGACATTGATCCCTTGTGGAGGAATATTGCTCGGACCAGTCTCCTGACTGCTTGGTGCAGGAGGAGGTGTAGTCCATGGTAGGGTTGTCCCCCCGTTTACACATTTGGCCATTAACTCATTTAATGAGCTTAGGTGTTTGGCCATATTTTCATAATGCGAATTACTAGTCGAAGTAAACTTATCTATGATGTGAGCGTTTTGAAGCCTAACCTGCTCGACAACATCCTGTGTGAACTCGTCGAACAAGGCGCGAACCGCGTTAGGGCTGAACTTTCGCATAGGTTCATATCGACTAGCATCTGCCAGACCCTCGAAATGGCCTGCTACGGCTGGAACGTGGGGCTGGTTGGTTTGCTCCAGTCCCCCTTCCTCCGTACTTGAGCCAGTTTGAGTGTTTCTTTTCGGAGGCATTTTCACTTTTTACACCAATTCTCCCACTGTGGTCGCCAAAAACTGTTTGTACAATTTTTCGTCAAAAGAACGTTTAAAGTCCAAACCTCCTGAGACACAGTCCCAGTAAGGGGTGTTTGATTAAGTGAATAAGCCTCCAAATGGTACAAACACACAAATTACAGTCCTAAAATTACAAAGTTACGAAATAAAAATAAAATGCTCGTTTTGAGTCTTCATTTTTTCACGGGCTTTCTTCTTTGCATGAAAGAGCCTTTTATAGTGGACCTTGTTAACTGCTTGGACGGTTTCAATCCGTAACTGCAACTGCTAGATCATGCCTCCAACCGTTGAATTATGTGCTATAACCGCCTGATCGTGGGGGGAACTGTTAGATTGTGCGCGATGAACTGCCAGGTTGTAGGTGACAGTCTAACCGTTCAAATCGTGGGATCAACCGCAGCATGTATCAATCGTCCCGATTCTTTTGTCACCCTAGTTGCTGTGTGTCGTCTGGCGATCGTCCTGATTTCCCTTCCATTGTCGCCCTATTTGCAAATCGTTCTGTGCCGTTATGCCTATTCATTCTGCTTGCTTTCGTCTTTTATTGACTCATTCGTTGTAGGGCGACTTTCTTTTGTCAACACCTTAAAAAAATGGATAAATCGCTCGGTTCCTTAAATTGAAACTTAGCAAATAAGATTTGGTTTGGGAGAAACCAAACCATATATGCCCAGTGTTTTCCTTTTCTGTTTATATTTAAATTTGTTACACTTCACATAACTTTAATTTATTTATTACATATTTTTTTACCAAATGAACTAAGAAATACATTTCCAGGTTTAAGCATCAACTCTAAACTAAATTCCCAAAGAGATGGCAACCAAGAAAATTAAAATGCAGTTGTAATAAGCTCTATGCTCTGAAGTCTGACCATACAACCACTTTACGAATTATCCAAGCAATGTAAGTACAAATGAAAATCAGGTTATAATGCAGATCACAGTATCACCAATATACCAAAACAGAAGAAATACTAAAATTCCAGAAAAATTGCTTAAATGCCAACTCACTTGAAATTACAATAAAATGTCATATTTCCCAGGAAATAGGTCAAATTAACCACAGAAGATACCCATCCAACAACCTCAATGACGATACCTCATTCGGTCCCGATCACGGTCCCTGTCTCTCCCATATTCTCTGTCTCGTTCGCGATCATAGTCCCAGTCTCTATCCCTCCCCCTGTCCCTCTCTCTGCTTTGACTTCGGCGCCTCTCCCTGTTCTTGGTGATTTCCCTGTCATCCCGGTCCCTTCCTCTAACTCTGCTTCTTTCTCTCGCATCTCGATCAATCACACCTGCATTGTAATTTTTCACCAACCTTTGTAAACAAAGCAAACTTACTCAAGTGTACGTCCAGTTCAAGAACACGAGAATAATGATCATATATGATGCCAATAAATTTCATAGTGCATAGCTATCCAACAAGAAATAAAGATAAGCAAAATTTTTGTCAATAATAACAATGGTTTACTCTCGAATTTTTTTTTTAATAAGAAACCAAAAATTATATAAATTAGGGTTATTATTATTTCACTACTTCAGAATTTGGGAAATAATAAATGGGTATAAGAAATATTGGAGTGTAATATTTTACTACTATATCTTTACAAAATCTTATATTTTACTACATGTAATAGGAAATGTGGTAAGATGAAATGTTTTATAAAGATATAATAGTAAAATATTATACCTCAATACTTCTCGTACCCATTAGTTATTTTCCAATTTCTAAAATAGTGAAATGATAATAACCTTGTAAAAATAATGAAGGAAAACAAAAACAAACTATGTTGTGGACCACTTGTCAACAAGATATCAGAAAAGGCAATGGGGAATCCAAAAACCATACTAAGAACTTCCAATGAGATTTACAATCAGTACCCTTCTAGCCCAAACAGAATAAAACAACTCCGACTGAGTCCATTAGTTGTTGTGTTTTAGCACGAAACTGAAAATATAGATACTACAAAAAAAAAAAAAAAACCTCAAATACCTAGTTCCTCAACATCCCATCCTGCACGCCCAGCACCTGGAAGCGCCTGCGCAGCTTCAGCTTGTTGTGTCTTAGCACGAAACTTTTTCTTGATATTCCCGAACTCATCATACAATTCACCATCATCCTGTCATTATATCATAGAGACTATGAATACAAAAATGTTATGTAACCTCAAGTAATTCAAGTTCAAGTAAATATTACTTCTTCAGCCTCCCGTCGGCGTCGCTTGGTATCCTCTAGTTCTTCTTCATCAAGTTCTTTGTAACCACCACCACGTCCTCCTCTGTTCAGCATTGGATATAAACAAATTTTAGCAATATAATAGCTAAATCATGTTCATAGTTAATAAAACAAGATACTAATATCTAAAGTACGGTGGGAAGAAGGAAACATATATACACCCCCAAGATAGTAGCTGACAAGCTACCATAATTAACAGCAAATAAAATGCTCCTTACGTCATATTATCTCATAAAACACACATACCATAGCCTTTGGTACACATAATCTTACCATTCCAAATTTTTCCAACTAGTTTATATGATTATATCTCAGTTAGGGACCTAGTAAAAACAAAGCTCTACGACACAGCAATCATGACAATCAACTTAAAAATTATTAAAGTGATAGTATGGAGGCTAATACGATGAAAGTATCAATGATACGTTCAAGGACTACATTTATCATGTTTTCCCATTTTTCTTGCAATAAAAGGAACGGAAAATGAACTTTATTGAGAAAGTCTTTTGGATGTTGCCAAACGTACATTCCAACAGCTAGTCCATGTCCTAGTCTTTTAAGTCCCAATAATATATTTATTTGCACCACATTAGAGGCAAAGTGAAAGTCAATTATCTGCCCGCTGAAGAAAGAAATAACTCTTTGACAGTGGCAAAATATGGCTACGGATTAAACAAGTCTCAAGGTTTTCCTCCAACAACCAAACAAAATGAGCAAAGATATCTAGCTCTCATCTTGCTTTATTCATTCCAAGAACCCCCCCCCAAGAAAAGAGAGTGGGGAAAGGGATCCACGAATAATGAGAAATTGCACATTCTTCTATTACTACGAAACAGACTTCCTATAAATAACAGCTAACGAGTTTCTTTTCATTGCCATATAACTATACTTATATATAAGGAAAGGGGAACGAAACAAACATAAAAGTTTATAATCACGTAGCATCTTAAACCACTAACTTGCAGAATAACATGTAAGAGTGAACTAATTATAGATAAAGGATCATAAAATTAGAAACAATTTTTTTTTTGATAATCATTTAATACCTTACACCACCCTCATTGTGACCAGGTTTATTTGTGTTGCAAATATTGCACTTTAATCGCTTTGCCCAGTTGATATTGCCACACCTGGGTAAATTAAGGAAGAAGAACCATAAACAATAGTCAACTTAAGTATATATGATAACTGAAGCATCTGCTGCAAACTATAGCTTCAAAAAAAGAGAAAATGCTAGCATGTGTAAAATAAGAAGCAAAATGAATCTTATTAGTAACCATAACATCTTTGTCAAATAAACACAAAAAAAAAAAAAATGGAAGCTATGATATTGCATAAACTTTCGCTAACTTCATGCAGTCCAAGAACCATATACAGAATCTAGATGCAAAAATATAACAGACATATCCAAAGATGAATATAACACAAACACACAAGTGGGCATGCAATTTTCCATACCTGTGTGTTTATATTAAGCCAGAAAGAGATTCACCATTATAAATTGATTTATTCATAATTAACGATGGTAATGTATCCTTTAATCATACAAAGCAAACTGCCACCAAGACATCAAGTAACCCGAGTTACTGGTCCTCAGCTCGAATGGAGCTACTCTTTCCCATTCATGCATTGGTCATGCACCACTGCTACACAAAAACCCACCACGAGCCTGAACTCTTTGGCCCAAGTACAATATATACACACTCATTAACAATATAGTGGGCTACAATTGGGAGAGCAGTATCGGGGATAAATCCCAATAAGGTTTTGTCTAACCAAGCTTTATAAAACAGCCTTCATTACAGCTTCTAGTCAATATGCATCTGAAAATTACTTGCAAGTTGCAACCCTGAGCCTAACAATCCATAATGCATTATTAATTTCCTAAACTGAAACTCAACAAGTCAATTAATTTGCTATGTTTCAGCAGATTGTTGATTAAATAATGATGCATGCATACTGAAAATGACTTGCAAGTTGCAATCCTGAGCCTAACTATCAATAATGCATTACTAATTTCCTAAACTGAAACTCAACAAGTCAATTAATTTGCTATGTTTCAGCAGATTGTTGATTAAATAATGAGAAGTAACAAAACTATGTTTACATTAAGAATCTGAATCATAAAGTAGACTGAAAACAATAATAGAAAGTTAGAAACTAACCTGGAAATTTCTTAGCAAATGAAAGACTACACAAAAAACAGCATATTGTGCTGTATGACATCACCATAATACAACTTAGCAGAAAAGAACTTACATGGGGCAAGACCAATCATTTGGACCAAAGAGTCCAGTAGCAGCACCAACTTGCCGGCTTTCCATGTCATTGCCAGCACGACCTCTCCCACGACCACCAGCTCTTGGCCCAGCACCAGATCCACCAGCCGGTCGAGCAGTTTCACAACGATTGCACACACCACGAAATGCAAAATTTACATTTGAACAACTGCATCACAATAAACAATGAGGAGCTATTTGCAGATCAATCATAGTACAGATAGAAGAATACAAAAAAGCTAAAAAAAGATCAAGAAAGAGCTGCTCACCGATATCACATCACAGACCTTGTATTTGGACACAACCAGTCTCCATCCTGTTGCCAAGTTTTCCCTGAAGCATCATCCCGACCTCTACCTCGTCCAGCAACATCATCGACATCCCCAGAATTTTCCTCCAATCCCCCAATATCACTAGCAATAGTTGGATCTCCAGCAGCTGAGTTAATAAGGGCATGGTCATCTTTTCCCTTAGACTCCGCAATAAAAACTCCAATTAAATTACCATGAAAATCCTTGTTATTAAACCATTCAACAGCAGCCAATGCAGCATGTGGGTCCTCATATGTAACGGTAGCATCTCCCTTAGGTTCATTTGTAGTTTTATCATGGTACAACCATACTTTTGGTCTACCCGTTCGCTTGTCTTTCTAAAAAGCATAACCATATATGTAAGATGTAATGATATTTGTAACATTTCTGAAAACGAAATTAAATCATACCGATTTTCATACCTTAATCAATCCAATGGTACCAAAATACTCAGCTAACATATTCTCATCAGTTCCGTGAGGCAAATTACAAACATACACAGACCCATTTGCCATTGTCATCCAATCTCATCAATTGATGTGAATGAGAACAGAACTACTTTACAGAAAAGCCAAAAAAAAATAAATCAGAGAAAACAGTAAAGAATACACAACTAATCCAATTGTGAAATTGCAGATCAGAAGCTCCTTCGGATAAATTTAAGAAACCCAACTGTCATACAATCAATTAAAATTGAAACCCTAAAATATTTATTTTCCAAAAGAAAAAGCAAAAAACAACAAAACAACTTTTACTTACAGGCAGAAGATGAAGATGGGAATGCAGTAACACACAAAGCCGCCACTGCTGATTTATTTGGAAGAAAGGGGTTTCTGAAATGTCCAAAGAACAGAAAAGGCTGTTTTTTGAAAAAAAAATAAAATAAATTATTATCCAGCTCAGGTGGGCTTTCAAATTTTCTTTTACTTTTTCAGGGTATTATTGAGCATACCCCTTTAATTTTCTAAATATCCCTCACTTGTAAATGTATCCTTGTAGAATTGATTAATTATATTTTGACCCCTAATATTTTGACAATCTTTAGCCTGGCCACCTAGTTTTGTAAGTCTACAAAGACTCAAAGTTCCTTTACTATTTTTCAAAAAAAAAAAAAAAAAAAAGTTCCTTTACTATTGAATTGAATTATCTGTTTCTAAGCAGTTTAATCGTTGACCACTTATGGAATGATTCAATTTGGTCAAAAATTAGTACTTCTCCCAAAATTCATGGATCTTTATTTATTTAATTAGCTAAAATTTAGTCATTTCTCTTCTAATTTTATGATTGTTTAATATTTTTTTATTCTCAATCATACAAAATATTAATTTTACTATTTCCGATTAAAAAATATTTCTAATTAATCGCAAATCACTATTAGAACGATTAGTTTTTGATTTCTAATTAAACGTCTTACTTGTACAACCACCTAACCGCTTCCACTTCCATTGTTTACAAAGGGTTTAGAAATAAACCAAACAAACAATCGAAACAAAATAGAAAAAGGAAAGGGGTTAAGTTCTAAACTCCTTTTTCATTTTTTTTATGATATAATTTTCTTGAAAAAAAAAGAGAAATTGATATCTTTTTTTATTGGATTTGGATCCGTCGGGGGCAGCGAGAATTAATTATTGGGGACCGGCAGACCGGTAAAACTGCAGTAGCCACGGATACGATTCTCAACCAACAAGGGCAAAATGTAATATGCGTTTATGTAGCTATTGGGCAAAAAGCATCTTCTGTTCTACTTTTGGAAGACCCTGCGTTATATCACCAGATCTCGATTTTTCATATATAAATGTAACTAATGTATCCCCTTCGTAAAGGATTTCTCCATAATGCCCATGAATAGTTGCTCCATGAGTAGCCAAATAAGGTTTAGGTGATCGTATTACTACTGAGTTGACTTGAACAATTAAAACTTGACCAGTCTATTTGTCTTCCTGATTCAAAGAGTAATGCATCCATCAAACTTTTAGAGTAAAATTTAATCTTCATTTTTTTTTCTGATCTTTTCTTTTAAAAGGCAATGAAAATTAATATGCTCATTTTGGTATCAAATTTTCACAAAACTTGTTAGGCATTTGGTAATAAAATAAGATCAATCACAAAAGAGATTAAAGTATAATTATTTAGTATCATGTGTGTACAGTTGATACTACATATACAAAAACTACTAGATGGACAAACTAAAAAACCATTTTAGTCCACCCAGGAAAATGGTTCATCATCTTATTTACCGAAAATCAACTCTGTCTCTAAAATGACTTAAGGTTTAAGCTTTGAGGTTAGACTCTGTAATATTTCCAACTTCCTTTGTTCCTTTTTGAGCTTCAAATAAGAATTATAGATCCATTTAAACCCATAGTTGTGGTGACAATTGTTGACGGTGGATTTTGGTCTCAGGGTAATATTGGAATATCACTCCCGAGAGAATCCTCCTCCAACTGTGAATTTGTTTGGTTATGGGGGACCAAAGGCAAATTTAGCGGAAAACAAGAAAATACGCCAATCAGACAAGGTGATTTAACGTGGTTCGGCGGATTTTGGGATCCGACCTACGTCCACGGGCAAGAACAGGATGGTACTTTTTATTACTCAAATTCACTCTTCAGGTCTCCTCTTTTTCTTTTACAAATCAGAGCTCTATGATACTAATCTCTCACTCTTGTGATGGTTTTTAGATGTCTTCCTACTTGTCCCTCTACACTCACTCTACCCTCCTATTTATAATGGTGAAGAAATCAGATTCCTATTTGTACAAGAATTCCCAATTTGGAGATGGTCTCCTTTTCCTATCAGGATTCCTAGTCAAAACTATTCCATTTTTCCCATAAGGATTCCTAATCAAAACTACATTTACTCCCTTTATCCTATTAGGATATTAACTTACTACTTTACCCCATTAAAGTAGGACAACTTATCCCTTTTCTGCAAGAATAGGATGCTTTATCTTCCTGAGCACGCCTCGTCATGTGCTCGGTCTTCATGTGGTCGGTCATGATAGTCCTTTGAACTGAGAGTGTTTCTGCTGGCCTTATAGTGCTCGGTCATCCGAACCAAAGTGGTCGATCTCTACATGTTGTGGTCGGGTCGGTTTTAACGATCTCGATCAACAAGGGAATTTACCCTTTTACCCCTGTCGTGTTGTTTAAATAACATAGTGCCCGAAAAACACCATCAACATCTGTCCCCTAGTTCTCGGTAACAACGAGTTTGTGAGTTGATGCCGGGAACTATAAAAAAAGATGGTGTGCTGATCGCCTTGCTGGTGGTCGCTCCAGAAATCACCGAGAAATTGTCTTTGCCATAAACTAAGTCTTTTGTTTCTATCTTCATATCCTCGGTTTATTGGAGATGCTGACTCTATTCAGAATGATTCTCCACCTCAAAGCAAATTGCTTACTTGGGTCGTTCCATCAGGAGATGAAGTTCCTCTTGTTGTCCAAACTAAAAATGACTCCTCCTCTGTAATATATGTACCAGAGATTTGGGGGTCCTGACCCCTGACTGATCCAATCTCGATTGTGAGGAGAAAATTTTGCCTCTGAGCTAACGATGATGTGCTCGGTGGCATGTGATCCTGTCTCGATTGTGAGGAGAAGATTTTGCCTCTGAGCTAACGATGATGTGCTCGGTGGCATGTGATCCTGTCTCGAGCTGTGAGAGATGCTCGGGCCTGGGGGAACGTTACGTCCCCAGTCCGAAGGACTGACTCGGTGGGACGCAACCCGACCCCGAGCTGAGACCGACACTTGGACCTGAGGGAATGTTACGTCCCCAGTCCGAAGGGCTGACTCGGTGGGGCGTACCCCGACCCCGAGCTGAGAAAGGCACTTGGACCTGGGGGAATGATACGTCCCCAGTCCGAAGGGCTGACTCGGTGGGACGTAACCCGACCCCGAGCTGAAAGAGGTACTTGGCTCTGGGGGAATGTCACGTCCACAGTCCAAAGGCAGACTCGGTGGGACATCGCCCGACCCCGAGCTGTAAAAATCACTTGGTCCTGGGGGAATGTTACGTCCCCAGTCCAAAGGGCAGACTCGGTGGGACATCGCCCGACCCCGAGCTGTAAAAATCACTTGGGCCTGGGGGAATGTTACGTCCCCAGTCCAAAGACAGACTCGGTGGGACATCGCCCGACCCCGAGCTGTTTGAATCACTTGGCCCTGGGGGAATGTTACGTCCCCAGTCCAAAGACAGACTCGGTGGGACATCGCCCGACCCCGAGCTGTTTGAATCTCTTGGCCCTGGGGGAATGTTACGTCCCCAGTCCAAAGACAGACTCGGTGGGACATCGCCCGACCCCGAGCTGTTTGAATCTCTTGGCCCTGGGGGAATGTTACGTCCCCAGTCCAAAGACAGACTCGGTGGGACATCGCCCGACCCCGAGCTGTTTGAATCTCTTGGCCCTGGGGGAATGTTACGTCCCCAGTCCAAAGACAGACTCGGTGGGACATCGCCCGACCCCGAGCTGTTTGAATCTCTTGGCCCTGGGGGAATGTTACGTCCCCAGTCCAAAGACAGACTCGGTGGGACATCGCCCGACCCCGAGCTGTTTGAATCTCTTGGCCCTGGGGGAATGTTACGTCCCCAGTCCAAAGACAGACTCGGTGGGACATCGCCCGACCCCGAGCTGTTTGAATCTCTTGGCCCTGGGGGAATGTTACGTCCCCAGTCCAAAGACAGACTCGGTGGGACATCGCCCGACCCCGAGCTGTTTGAATCTCTTGGCCCTGGGGGAATGTTACGTCCCCAGTCCAAAGACAGACTCGGTGGGACATCGCCCGACCCCGAGCTGTTTGAATCTCTTGGCCCTGGGGGAATGTTACGTCCCCAGTCCAAAGACAGACTCGGTGGGACATCGCCCGACCCCGAGCTGTTTGAATCTCTTGGCCCTGGGGGAATGTTACGTCCCCAGTCCAAAGACAGACTCGGTGGGACATCGCCCGACCCCGAGCTGTTTGAATCTCTTGGCCCTGGGGGAATGTTACGTCCCCAGTCCAAAGACAGACTCGGTGGGACATCGCCCGACCCCGAGCTGTTTGAATCTCTTGGCCCTGGGGGAATGTTACGTCCCCAGTCCAAAGACAGACTCGGTGGGACATCGCCCGACCCCGAGCTGTAAGAATCACTTGGCTCTGGGGGAATGTCACGTCCCCAGACCAATGAGCATGACTCGGTGGGACGTAACCCGACCCCGAGCTGTAACAAACATCGATCTCGACGGTACAAGAGCAGACCCGAGCCGGAAAGATACATCGGTCTCGGCGGTACAAGAGCAGACCCGAGCCGTAAAATATATACCAACAAAACAGACTCGGCGGTACAAAAGCAGACCCGAGCCGTAAAACAAATATCAAAATCATTGTGTAAGCCATAACAAACAAGCATAATCAAATATCAACCTAAGTCAGAAGAGGTTTTACTCACCTTTTTGGGATCTGTTGCCTTTCTTGCAACTCTACAAGGGTCACTACAAGCAAGGCTCTTCTTAATACATCCTCTCTTCATCTCAGCTTTCTACGCATTCGACCGGATGACTTCCGCTATCGACTTGGTCGACCTAAAAAATCGAATAGTCCATGTACACACTGAGATAGCCTTCTTTCACCAAGTCTTCCACCTGCTCCCGCAGGTCTCTGCACCCATTCGTGGCATGTCCCCTTACGTTGTGGTCCTTTCTCTGATGGTGTTCCCTCTCGGGATACTTTTTCCTCGCTTTCTAGGAGGACGTACTTCCTGGCTACCTCCAGTGCGGTAGCGTAGTCTGGTGTCTCATGGATCCTCAGGTGGGTCCAGAGTTTCCCGACCCTTAGGGCCCCTTTCAGACTTTCCAGGGCCTCTTGGGATTCGTATTCCGACCTCGAGCACGGTGTTGTGGTACCTCTCAATGAAGTTTTTTAGTGTTTCGTCATCTCCTTGTTTTATGAGCCTTAGTTCTCCTATTGTTTTTTTAGGGGTGCAGGCTCCTTTGAAGTGTCGGATAAATGATTTCTTAAGCTGGGAGAAGCTCTGGATGCTCCCCGGGGCCAGACTTCTATACCATAGAATGGCAGGTCCACCTAAAGTTAAGGGAAATACTTTGCATACGGCGTCGCCCGTTACCCCCTGTACTTCCATCAGGAGGACAAAATTCTCAATGTGGGATTTTGGGTCGGAGTGGCCTTTGTATGGTGCCACGGTCGGCATGTTAAATCTCTTCGGGAACTGTGCTGTTTTTATTTCTTCTGTAAGGGGAGACCCCTCTTCCTCGCCTCGGGTGTCTCCCGCGCCGATCTTGAGGCTTTCTTCCCATCTGGTCATCTCTTTTTTCAACCAAGATTTTATTTCACGGGATGTGCCCCCGTGTCGCCTTCTGTGTCCTTCTGTTCTCCTGTCGTTCCGGGCGTGGCGTTCCTTGAGCTCGGAGGTCTCCTGTACGTCTTCGTTGTATTCTCTATTCTTCCTCTCGGAGTTGAAAAAATTGTCGGAGGAGGAGTTGGGTGATTGTTCCTCCTCTTCCCATGTGTCTTTGGATCGTGGCTCTCTTCCTACCACTTCAGATCTTATCCCATAAGGGCCTCTCTTTCTGGGTCCCTCGTCTTCGCTTATATCTACTACTCTTTTTCCTTTTTCCCTCTCTTTCCTTTTCTGGCCGGCCCCGGTTTCAGGTTCCTCGTTGTTTGCTCCTTCCATTCTTTCTAGTCGATCCATCATAGACCTCATGCTATCCTCCATCTTTTTCATCCAGTCCACTGCCGGACCTCCTGATTGGGGATTTCCGTCTTCCGCCATTTGTCTTATCACGTGATCTGCTTTTTGTTGAAGTTCCCCACAGACGGCGCCAACTGTTGACGGTGGATTTTGGTCTCAGGGTAATATTGGAATATCACTCCCGAGAGAATCCTCCTCCAACTGTGAATTTGTTTGGTTATGGGGGACCAAAGGCAAATTTAGCGGAAAACAAGAAAATACGCCAATCAGACAAGGTGATTTAACGTGGTTCGGCGGATTTTGGGATCCGACCTACGTCCACGGGCAAGAACAGGATGGTACTTTTTATTACTCAAATTCACTCCTCAGGTCTCCTCTTTTTCTTTTACAAATCAGAGCTCTATGATACTAATCTCTCACTCTTGTGATGGTTTTCAGATGTCTTTCAACTTGTCCCTCTACACTCACTCTACCCTCCTATTTATAATGGTGAAGAAATCAGATTCCTATTTGTACAAGAATTCCCAATTTGGAGATGGTCTCCTTTTCCTATCAGGATTCCTAGTCAAAACTATTCCCTTTTTCCCATAAGGATTCCTAATCAAAACTACATTTACTCCCTTTATCCTATTAGGATATTAACTTACTACTTTACCCCATTAAAGTAGGACAACTTATCCCTTTTCTGCAAGAATAGGATGCTTTATCTTCCTGAGCACGCCTCGTCATGTGCTCGGTCTTCATGTGGTCGGTCATGATAGTCCTTTGAACTGAGAGTGTTTCTGCTGGCCTTATAGTGCTCGGTCATCCGAACCAAAGTGGTCGATCTCTACATGTTGTGGTCGGGTCGGTTTTAACGATCTCGATCAACAAGGGAATTTATCCTTTTACCCCTGTCGTGTTGTTTAAATAACATAGTGCCCGAAAAACACCATCAACAACAATAAATCCAACAAATATGCAAGGATCAGCAGATAATTAAAGCTTTACCACTGAGCAAAAAGCCATCCCGAACAAGGACCGTTTCACAGAAGTGCCTCAAAATGGTAACACAACTCTTCACCTCAGTATGATTCACATAACATTATTCCTTCAAAATTAATTTTCGCGCCATTGATATGCAGTGAGATCATTAAATATTCATGTAATAAAGATTAGGGGGGGTTAAATACACAGGTGTGGCAGCTATATTTTCTGCAACAGATGTAGAGATGAGAGGCAGAGGAGACCTGCACCCTCACTATTCATAAGTTCAAATGGAGAGCTTATCAGGGATTCTGCAGCACCAGCTACCATTCAAGGCCATTGGCCCATTAGGGCCTCGGAGACGTAGAGATAATTGTCTTTCCGACCATCTGACATAAAATCAATTGAACCACCATATAAATGACTTGAAAGCCGTTTCGCAATATAATTCATGAGAAATAACTCGAATTATATGAAGAAAATTCCTAGTATGTGCTACTAGTGAGTAAGCCACTTATGTTGCTAATCACAAACAAGACATTCAATAATCTATAATTAATAAACAATCTAGGGATGACAACGAGTTCTCAATACCCTCCAAGCCCTATCAGATAATTGACTCTACTATAAATTTATTAATATAAGAGAATATGGCACAGCACTTAAGGTTAAATCTTCAAGCCACAGCTTAGCAAAATATATTGTTCTTCTCAGTCCTAGCTAAATAATGCCAAATTTTTCTGCCAAAAGTATCCACAAACGAGAAACGAGACCAAATGAGAAATCCAAAACATTTAGAATGTTGCAAATCAATTCATGCTGATAACCATAATAATGAAACAAGTAGAAGAGTTTTTTTTTTTTTTTTTTTTTTACTTGGATAAGTATTTTGATAGTGTCAAGAGGGTAAGTAAGATTTGAGGCTAAAGCCACTGATCCTGCACCAGCAATGGCATGGCTTGCAAACAAATTGTCTTGTAACATCATGTTAGCATCAAACTGAAGCCGATGCTCACAAGTCACAAGTCAATAATTGATTAATGTAATTTCCTCTAAACATATGGCGGGCACAAATGAAACCTGATTGTTTGTTTACTATTATTATTATTATTATTATTCACGACTTCGCGTCGTTCCGGTTGTAATGAAGCTGAGGTCGGTTTATGTCTGTCATTCAGATGGTGCAAGGAAGAAGAAGGGGGAGAGGAGAGAGTGGACTCTGTTAAAACGATTTCGTTTTTGATTTTAGCTTCTTTTGGACACCAATTCGAGCATAATTTTCGGACAAAATAAAGGATTTAAAGGGAAGTGACAAAGTTTTATTTTTGATTTCATATTTTAGTACTCAAATATGCAGAGTCCTGCAAATTTTTGGAACGTTTAAAATCTACAGCTTCTCATCGGCAACACGAAACACACCCTTAATATTCTATTACTCCAGTTGTTAGTTATTGTAATTAAGTGTGTGATTGGAGTGGAGCAAGAGAGCAGATTTGCTATTTTAGAAACTATAACAATAACTTTGGTACTCAATACACCAAATGTCAATGGTGAATAATTTCTTTCATTCTCCAGTTTGATAAAAAAGACTAAAGAGGCAGTGATACAACCTAGAACTGGTTGCAGAGTTCAGTTATTACTCTAGCTTATCTCAAGCAAGTACAATGAGCCATTTATCTTTAGGAAAATGTCTTCGGGATCCTTACTTTTTTCATTAGTATTCATTAGGTCTCTAATTTATTCATAATTAATCATCAAGTCTTTACTATTCTAATAGTAAACCATCGTTGTCGTATTCTGTATTATTACAATTAGAACAACGACCAAATGGGTAAATTACATTCTCCCCTTTATCTTTTAGCTGAAAAGAAGGAAGGAAAAAGGAAGACATGTCATGGATAATTTAAATTCAATGACTTCCAGTTCAATGGTACATAACTTCAGATGCTTCAACCAATTTCATCACAACTTGGAAAAAAATTTGAATACAAAATTGATTTTCATGCAAGAACTCAACTTTCGGTTAAGAATTAACCCATCAATGGGAGAAGAAGGAATGCAATGATTTAACCCTGGTTCTGGTTGCACATAACCATTGCCTTGGGGCCTCAGGATCATCATCTGTGATTCTTGGCACATGCCAATTACCATTTTCTGATTCCTGCATTCGTATAATCCAACACACATTCATATTTGTAAACAACTCTACAACTACAACAGAAAAGTAATGTTTATTGATCATCGCACCTGAATGACAAGTGAATAAGGAGGCGGCATCTGCAAGTTAAGTCCGTCTCTTGAGACTGATAATCGAACCTGTAAATTGTCAACAAAAGGAGGAATTTCATCATTGCTTAATCCAAGTCAAAGTAACTTTTGACATGATCTACAGTTTACATAGGTGATACAGTCTACTAAAGATTGATTCCTGAAGCAAGTTTAACATAATGATTACAATTTAATGAAAATGAGTGTCTTGTCAGTCTGCGCAAATGGCTCTCTAGATTCTGGAAGAACTAAGAAACCAGATTGGAGAACACAACCAGAAGAGGCTCAATTATTAATGCCAAGAGATTTTATGTAGCCAAGTACAGGAGTGAAACGATAAAGCTCTACCAATAACATCAGAATAAACTACTGAATCTATAATTATTCAGACAATTTTTTATTCCCTATTTGAGCACCTAAAAAAGGAAAGCCTTAAAGAACACTATAAAAATGTGATATTAATCATCTTTTGATGATGTAAGGATATTAAACATAAACTTCAATCTGAAGCAAAACTTGGATCCAACCCATGTGCTAGACTACGAGAAGTGCTTGCAGACATGATATGTGGGGTTGTGACTGAAGCTCAAGGTTAAGTGCTTGCAGACATGATATGTGGGGTTGTGGGGTTGTGACTGAAGCTCAAGGTTAAGGCTCGAGCTAGAAATTACCAAGTTCAAGCCTCTACCACACTCCCATCTATAAGCCTCCACAAAGCGGCTTTTTATGTCCAATGCATAACAATCAAATACGAACAAGAGGAATGCCGGTGCCTCAAAACACCATTAAACATCAATAAATCATATAATCATGATATGCTATTCAAGAAGGAGCAATACCTGATGCTTTTCCTTCCATCTTGGGAAAAATGAAGTTCCTAGCAACTGGAACAAGTGATCCCTCATCTCATCATTTGTCACCAATAAACATTTACTATTAACAGCGGCATATAACCAGTACCTGTAAATAAAGATGCGAATAATCTTCAGGCAGAGAACTGTGAATGTCATCATTATATAGTAAAATAGCAAGAATTAAGGTCATACAAATTCCAAGAGAACATATTATGAACTAATGTTATAAATCATGATACATATCCGCAATTAATCAACACAAAAACTATCTGTCATCCTAATTCTTTACCAGTGTTTATCCACCTTGGAGTCGGATATCATATACGATTCAAGCAAATTAACCACAATAAAAAAAATAACCCAAAAAAATACACAAATTCAGTCTCACTAATCACAAAAGTGACTAACAACAGTACCTTACCTCGATACACACACACACACATGTCAGCACTTTTGCATTATCTAAACCATGAATTCTATGCGCTAAAAATTACTAAAATGCGAGATGCATTGACTACAAAATTTTTAACACAAAAAGTTCAACATATTTTTGTCTGTTAGCAACTTTTTTCATCACAGTACATCTGTGGGTGTGGGTGGGTGTGCATCCACATAAAACATAAACCTACATGGAACTTACCAATCATCATTAGAACCAGGTGGTGTAGCATAAAGAGCACCAGACTTTCTCCATAAGTCTATCAACTTCTTGTTTCTAGGGATCCCAGCAGGACCACCACTGACACGACTTTTATGCAAAATAACAAGTGGCATTCTCTTTGATGGACTCATTTGACATAGTCGGTTTACAACGGTATTGAGCTAAAACCAAATGAAATCAGAAAGTACACCATCTCAGTAAATGGTTTCAAGACATTAAAACTTTAGGCTAACAATCCTAATTATCTTCCTTACCTGGTAAAAGTTAAAAGTATGTTGATTGACAAGACCAACATTGGCACCATCTATAACAGCATCAAATGGACCATGCTGATCCAGCCACTCCTGAACAAGTTCATCTTCTAATCAGTCAGGTTTTCACCCAAGTCATTTTATATATCAGTTTCCAGAAGCATACACAATCAGCAAATATTGGCCATCGACTACAATGGTAAAAGTATTCAAAGAAATGACAAAACAACATATTAATTGTATAAATCTGTTTAAAAAGAAAGACTGAGCAATCATTCTAGTTATTGAAGAACAACAATAACATTAACTTTAGAATTTTGATCAAATAAGACAACTTGGCACACTTATTTAGTTAGATGAATACACAGATCAAATCTAACCAAGTCAAATTTCTAGATGTTTTAACTCAGCTTCTAGCAAGTATTGGCCATCAATTTCCATTATAAAATTATTATAAGATATGACATATCAATATATTAGCTGTATCAATATTTTAATACCGCAAAATTAGACAATCGCTACTTCTTATAGCCCATCAATTATACATGCTGCAGATATGTTTGATCAAATAAGACCATATAGCATACACATCCAGATGGGGGCATATACAAGCAAACTTCCAGATTTTGGAACTCAGCTTGTTGCATATTATCAATCAAACTTTAAAAGTTGTACTCAAACTAAAATAAAAAAATCTTGGTATTTGGCAAGCATTCAAGCAAAAAAATAAAATAAAATAACTCAGGGAAACTTCAATAACTTCTCAAACTTTGATTTTGATCAGTCTAA
>SKCR01012130.1:0-31481 GCA_019454045.1 Zanthoxylum bungeanum
TTTCATGCTTCAAGTGTCTCGGCCAAAGGGGAAAAATATGCCCAAATCAAATTCAATCCAATTGAACCCAACAAACATAAATTCAACATCCCCAAATGATTTCCAAGTCATCCAATGAACAAAAAATCAAAAATCCAAGACATTAGGGAGTTTGCCAAATTCGGCCATCAAAGCAATTTGGGGAAAAATTGTTCCAAACATTTCATCAAATTGATCTAATCAATCATCAATTAAACAACATTTAAGCATTCTAAATCATCCAATTTCATTAAACATGCTCAAAATCAAGTTTACCCAAATTAAAGTTTTGGCCAACAATAAGCAAATTGGGGAAAATCAATCCAATTAATTTTTCTTCAAATTGATTACATATAACTCTAAGTTATTCATATACAAGCATTCTTAAACAAACAATTTGTCAAAATCATGCTTCAATCAAAAAGCCCCAAATTTTGCTCAAGAACCCTAAAACGTTTTATGCACAAATGGCTCAAGATACCATTGTTGAGTTTCAATCAAGTCCCAAGATCATAAATCATGCATAAAAACGAGTAGAATACAACCAAATGAGGTGCGGAAAAACTCACATGGATCGGTAGAGATGCATCAAAGATGGACCAAATTCGCACTTCATGTTTCTGCCTCCATCAAGCTCGGTTTGGGCCTTCTTGAACTGCAGTGGACTGCACGGTGGGGGCTGTTTTGATGCTCCAAAATTCGGCCATGAAAGACTCCATTGAAGCCCCAAGCTTCAAGCTTTCCAAGCTCACAAATTCGTTTCCCTATCACCATAATATAACCCATGTGTGTGCTAGCACTACTCTTCTTCATTTGCTTCTCAAAATTTCGGTCAAACCAGAAATTTTTGGAGAAGAAATCGGCTCCAAGCCGAAAGTGGAAGAAGGAGAGAAAAGAGAGGAGGGAAGAGAGCGGCGTAAAAGGTGAGAGAAAAAGTAAAAAGAAAATAAAATGTAATAGGTTTTTATATTTTTTCAAAATTAAAACCATTTACCATATATTTTACTTTTCTTTAAATGCTAAAGTCAAAAAGCAAAAAGCAAAAGTTGCTTTTTCAACTTCTACATCAATCACTCAAATCAAGTGACAACATGTCATATCACTCAAAGTGACATTTGATTCGACGCTTGATGTGACTAGCGATTTGACGCACGATTTGACTTGCGTGCCGCACTCGAATTCGAAATGCGAATGCGCTCGCAAATAATCCCGGGCTCGGGTTCGCTAATTCCAAATTAACGAATTTTCGTTGCGTCATAATTAAATGATTACGCCTAGCGATATCACTATTTACGTCGCTAACGAATTAATTCTAAATTAATTCGTTCGCCCCAATTAAAATCTAATTTTAATTCCGCGTCGAAATCCAATTTCTTATAATATATCGAATATATTATTTTATCGATTAATTCCAAATTAATCGTTCTCTCTTTTTAACGATATTTTATCCGAGATAAAATATCTCCGCAATTAATCCCAGATTAATTTTCTCTCTCTTCTATTTAATCCCAGATTAATTAAAGTGCGAGTCATACGTCATCGGTGAATCTTCAGGAAGCGACCCATGAGATCTCCGGATATGTTGGCAGTAAATACGGTCGTCGGACTATCCGAACACGTAAGTACCTCGTACTACGTTTGTACCGATTTACAAGACAAGGTTGGCTTCTAGCAAAGCGCCATGCCTACCCAATTCTCCAGAAATATTCTTACAGGAATATATATAGATCTGTATCAAGCGTAGTATACCGTAGTATTGTGCATATCGGCCCAGTATCGGATAGTCACGTGCTAGGCCTGGGGCTGGAGTGTCTGCCCCGTCCGAAGCACATGTCGGATGTCTGGTAACTAGTCTCTATAATCAGATATACATGACCTTGTCATAATATCCCGATGGCCGCGCAGCACTTAAGAGCACTAATACCGTATCCTGCGTGACATCATCTCCAATATGACTGAAGTGATACTTCCGTCTTGACATCACACCCAATACACTACGACTCTCTGATAAACCCAGAAGTGGTGTACGCAGAACCGGTTAAAGCCCTGTACCACCAAGACCAAAGTCTATCGATTATCGTAAGTATTAGCGATGTAAGTCTCAGGTTAAGACCATACACACCTACCCTGATTTCGGCCTCCCATAGACACATAGTCATAATACCAATGGGATTCCGAGGGGTCTATCCAGAGCGAAGCTGTTTCCCGTACCATCGGTGAAACACAACCTCCTATCGCACTTGCATAAGTATCCAATACTTAAATATATGAGAACTATGCCGTCGTGCCCTCACAACGCGCACAACTGCAATACTAGCCTATTCCGCATTATCGATGTCCTGTCTCGATAATACTCCGGCTAGGGATATTTAATGATTAATCCTTCGTGGACTGATACTGTCTCATATCATCTCAATCCAGGAACTAATCATATGGACCTCTCTTCATTTATATATCTATGGTGATCTAATCACAAATGATGAGAGTGCAATTTCCTTGTCACATAGTTAATTTGCTACAACAACACATGATCTGTGCAAATAGTGACGCTATGGGTCATTTTGTCCAACAGTTTTAGGGCGTTGTAATTTTCGGCAATCTAAGGTGTTTATGGGGCTGGATTTTCGGTTATGGAGGGAGAGGAGGGAGAAAATTCTTTTGTGCTTCTTGAGGTATTAGCGTGAATGGAGAGGCTTTTTATTTTCTGTATATGCGTGAGAGTCAGGAGGGTTCAATGGTTGGAATAGCTTTGTTTTTATAGGCAAAATGGATGGGTGAATCCTTGCTTGATAAGGAAGGGATTTGTGCATTAAATGAGGATTCGATTTAGTGTTAAACAAGGAAAACCAAAGATTGATTGGAGACAAGATTATGCTTAATTAGGAAGTTCATATATTTAATTTGTTTTGTTTAGACATGATATTTGTTTAGTTAGGAATATAATAATCTTGATTGATTTTAATTAGGCATGATTTTATTTGATATTTATTTTAATTTGGTATATGATTTTTAGATTTTATTTAATTTTGCCATGTGTTAAATATATATATTTAATTAATTTGGATGTGTTTTATGGGCTTTGGTGGGCTAATTGGGCTTGGGTGTGAGGCTAGAAGCAAAACCAGAAATACCGACACCGTTCGAACGCCGATTCGAACGCTACATGAAAGCCCGTAATTTGCCTGACGTTCGAAACGTGGTCACGACGCAGCACGAACGAAAACAGTGAACTTATGAAATGAATCTGATGACATACCCGTTCTGAATTTCCCCTTCCGACATTCGTTTCCCGCGACTTCCGTGACTTAAAAGGTATGTCTCCAAATGAGACTCATCATAGGGACTTATATGCAAAATGCAGTGCCTACAGTCGCCCCCACTTGATGGGACTTATGTAATGTGTAACAGTGACAATCCTATCAAAGTTATGCAATGCATTTTCACTTACCTGGCTTGCTAGCTGCCACCTGACTTGCATGCTGTCTCGAACTGAACTGATGATGCAGTGGACCTCGATCCTGGGACGCATCCCAATAGCTGCAACCGACAATGGGGGCCTCGACCTTGGGATGCATCCCAATACCGCTGACAAAAGGTGGGCCTCGACACTGGGACGCATCCCGAAACTGATGATGCAGTGGACCTCGATCCTGGGACGCATCCCAATAGCTGCAACCGACAACGGGGGCCTCGACCCTGGGACGCATCCCAATACCGCTGACAAAAGGTGGGCCTCGACCCTGGGGAAACATCCCGAAACTGTAATCGACAACGGCAGCCTCGACCCTGGGACGCATCCCAATACCGCTGACAAAAGGTGGGCCTCGACCCTGGGACGCATCCCGAAACTGATGATGCAGTGGACCTCGATCCTGGGACTCATCCCAATAATTGTGACTAGTATGTGTGTTGACGTGCGCCTCAACCCCCGGCACGCATCCCCAAGACTGCTGCTAGTATTGATGTGGGCCTCGCCCCCTGGGACGCATCCTAAAACTCTGCTGCTGGTATGTTGATGCTTCTGATCGACTTGTCTTCGCCGCCTTCTCTTTTCTTCTTCTTCAAAACCTATGAATACAAAACAAACACAAAATGAATGCCAAAATATGTTACGTGTATGCGTGCATGCATGAGTTTCCTCATCCCGTCAGTTAGGTCTTCTGCCAAGTCTTCTCTTTCTCAGGCAAAATATTGCTTCAATATGTCCACGTTGATCGGCTCAATGAACTCATTACCTTCCAAGTCTGACAGTCTCACTGCCCCATTTCTCATTACTTTCTGCACTTGACCGGCGTAAAAACACACACGTATAACGCAAGCGTACATATCGTTCAAGTAGTATAAAAAGTATCGATCCCACGAGGACTTAATACCTAAGCTATTAATTTTATGAGGTCAAATGATTACTAGTATCTAACAGATTGTTTGATTGATTTGAAAAGGTGACGATTCTAAATTTAAAAACAAGTAAATAAAATTTTTCGAAAGTAGGTTTGAAGAAAATTCAATATTAAAAACTATCTAGGGTTGTGATTTCTTCTAATATCATTTTAAAGATGAAGTGGTTATCTTAAAGTTTGGTAATATATTAATTTATTAACCTGGAACACTAAATTATGTGTAAGCCTCTGTCGATGGTCAGACACAAATACCCAGTTTAACCCAATTGAACCATATGTCTATGTCAACCAAATTATCTGGATTCATTAAGTTTAAGTTCCAATTATGGCTACCCCCGCCCGACAGTATATGTCTATCCTGTAAGGAAATCTATTAAAGGGTTATCTATCCTCAAGGAAGATCGTGGGCTATTGAGTCTAAGGTCTTAAACTTAAAATCCCTATGTCTAGTTCATTTTAAGTTTCCCAGTTCAATTTTTATTAATGGCCAGTTAATGAAAAAGCATTAAGATTAAGACTCAATAAATAAATCTTTATATTACCCAAACTATAATTTAACCTCCTTATAAAACCGGTGATATTAAAAGTCATCACAACCCCAGATAACTAATTTAGTTACAACACATAACTAGGGCTAGTAAAAACTTGAAATAAAAGACATAAAATAAAAAAATGCGGTAAAGTAAATACTGAAAAGTAAATTACAATAAAATAAAATGCTAAGGTAAAATGAATTACTTTTACTGCTACTAATTAGATATCTCCCATAATATAATATATAAACTTGTGATAACATTACCACCAGCCATATAGGCGGTATCCTGATTAAGTCAAATTAAGTCCAACCAGCCATTAAGGCGGAACCAAAATAACCTGCCATATAGGCGGTAAGAAAATTTAATTACCAACCGACCAATCTGGCGGTATCCTTGATTAGTCAGGTTTAAACCAGATTAAAATGAATTACCAACCGACCAATCTGGCGGTATCCTTTTTAAATCAATATTTTAAATAGTGAATATATTATATTTAGGGAGATTAATCTAAATAGCAATAGTAAAAGAATTACCTTTCACCTAGCTGGGGAAGTTACCTTCATGGTGAATAGTAAAAACTGTAAAAAGTAATAAAGTAAATTACTATTATTACAAAACGTAATTAAAATTATTTACAAAACTAAAATTAAAAGAAACTAGAAGAGAAAACTCCCTCTTTACATCAAAGAAATGAGAGAGAATGGTACAACTGAAACTGGAATTTCGCGCTCTATTTATAGGCATCAGTAAGGGTCGCGCGTCGTGACGCCCAGATCGCGTCGCGACGCCCATTTTGTCGACCTGGCACGCTCTGGTTCGTCGACTGCAGATTCTGGATAAGGTGATAAGGTGACACGTGGCAAGGTAGTTGGGGCTCAATTATTGTGACACGTGGCGGCTTCTGATTGGTCGGCTCAGATTCTTATCTGCCACGTGTCAGAAAGGGATAAGAGAGTCAATGATTGATGCTGATGTGGCGCTGACGTGGCGACACATGGCAAAGTGACTGTCGGCACCATAGAATTGTGACACGTGCACTTCCTGATTGGCTGATGATGACGTGTCGATGACGTGGCAGTTTGACTCGGTCAACTTGGTGATGTGGACGATGACGTGGCAATGATGTGGAGTGACATGTGGCGATGGCGACTGTCGGCACCATAAGATGATGACATGTGGCACGGCGCATGTTAGCAGATCGGCTGTGATGGTGACACGTGGCACGGTGCACGTTAACAAAGTCAACTTTTCAGATTCTGACACGTGGACCCGGCGCACGTTAGCACTATTCGGCGCACGTTAGCAAGGACTCGGCGTACGTTAGGCGTCGCGACGCCAAGGGTTTGGGCGTCGCAACGTGGATAAATTACCGAAATACCCTTTTTGCCAATTTTCACTGTTTTGCTCCAAATCACCTCCAAAATGTCCTGAAACTTTATTTATCTACAAAATAACACAAAACACACACATCAAAATATTCACAAGACTCAGAAACTATACCAAATATTAGGTTAAATGAGTGGGAAATAGTGATAGATTTACCACTCATCACACCCCCAAACCTAACATTTTGCTAGTCCTCGAGCAAAAAACAGAGTAAAATAACATATAAAATTTAACTAAACCACTTTCGTAGGGATCACGGTTGCATTTAGCGTATGCAACAAGCCTTTAAACCCTTAGGTGTCCCTAGTGGACGAGTTGTAGTCTCGTGAGGGTTTACAGCAATGATACTCACAAACATTTTACAAAAGTAAAAAGGAAGTGAAACTAATGCTCACAAAAGCAAAAAGACAAGCGAAAAGAGAATAAAGATGTTAGTGACTAATCAGGTGAAACTTCTACTCCCAGTTACTAGTTGTTTTCTTTCTTTCTAAATTACTGAATAAGTAAATTCTCCGATTATATTTATCATTCTCCATATACACAGCCAACATAATATTAAACAACTCAATTTTGTCCACAACAGTCATAAGTGCAGTTGATAAGAGAGTAATATTTTTGTCCTAAAGTTTTATCAGAATTCACACCTTTTTGTAGCAATGGAATAATTTTTCTGATTTTTTCTTTGATTTTTTTTTTTTTATATACAATACCTTCCATCTATGTAGCCAGTGTTGGGTCGGTGGCTCCCAAACCAGTTGGCTTTAGGGCACCACGTGTTAAGACACCCATAAGGACTTAATTACTCAGACTTCAGATATATATATTTTTGCAGCATCTTTGATCCATGTAGTGAACTTTGGGCCAGTGACTCCCAAACCAGTTGGTTTTAGGGTACTAGGTGTTAAAACACCCTTACAGACTTAATAACTCGGATCTCAGTTTTTTTTTTACTCCATCACTTTTTGAGATGCTTCCTCCAATTAAACTAGAGCACTGAATATTACAAACTTTTCAATTTTAGTTCATGTATGCATGTTACTATGCATATTGATAATATCTGCCAACTGAGCATATGAAGATCCATTTTAGTCCGTTTTATGGAGAATTTACAAATTAAATAATTCAAAAGGAAATAAACAAAATTAACTTGTTCCGAAATAGGTTTGAAATACGTCTCAGGAGTGAAACTCCTTACTCAGCTATCTCTTACCAATTTCACTTTTTTAGTCAAAATAAAACACAAAAACGCAAATATTTTTGTAATTTTTGAAAATTTTCAATTTTTTTATTTTTTTTCGAAAAAATTTGGACTAAAATCTAATAAAAATAACACAAAATAAACAAGATACTAATCAACTATTTCCCCCCCAAACCTAAATGAGACATTGTCCCCATGTCTTAAACAGTAGAAGAAGAGTTTAGAAGATAATACCTGGTTAGCTGAAATTCTACAGGAAATTAAAGGTTAAGATCCAGATTAATCCGATGCCTCTTACCACGATCGTCCTCGGACCAATTTATCTTTGAAAGGATCGGGTCAATTTTTGGTTCATAGGCTGAGTTGGTCAATTAGATCCGGAGCAGTTCTGGCAGTAAAGAGTAGTTCTTTTCATAGGTTTTGACACGAACCCATTTCTCCGGCATCATCAAGAAACACACAAAGAAAATCATAAAATCCATCAACGTTAACAGTCCAGCGGTTTCTGGTGTATGTTTAGGTTCGCCCAAGATAGCACTATAAGAATTTCCTCCAATGTGCTAAAGCCACCTAGTAAAGCGATAAAAGCATCAGAACGGTTAATCATTTCTACTAATTGTTCAGACATACTTGGCACGATTAGTTCCTCTCCGTTTGATGGTTCAATAAGATTTGCCTCTGCCAAGGGTTTTGGGATGATTCCCAAAACGTGACTGCCTCCTTCCTGTACGGCCTTTGAAACGATCCCCATTAGTCCAAGATTGCCTCCGCCATATACTAAGTGCATATTCCTTGCAGCTAAGACTCGACCAATTCTTGATCCTCTACGTATTGTGGCTTAACTCTTATACAACACTACCAAACTACACTACTAGCAAAACACACAGATGTTTTCAACTCGTCTTCTTGAAGTGGCTTCCATGTTTTACTTTGGATGTCTTCAAAAGTGCAATGATGAGTTGAATTTATAACACCTGAAAAAGGTGAGTAAATAATAGCACTAGTACCTGCCAAATGACAATTATTAGTTAAACAGTAAATAAATCGTGATAGTCAAAAAGGTCTGGATACTGTCGGAGAAAATAAAAGAAAACAACAAAACAAATCACAATTATTAGGAAAGACAAAGAGATATAATATGTACAAGAAAAGTAACGGCTTGATTGACATCTATGCGTCAGGGACAAGCTTCCCATCCAATTTTCTTATAAATTGGCAAACAGGGTCTTTTTTAGTCTGATTCCTGAGACTTAACAGTTGTCTTTCCTTTTGGGATTGTGCATATAACATGCGAATTTCATGATACACACATCCACTGGGATGCGTCTCAAGAGTTTTAGATATGTCATCCAAAGACTCCTTACTCAAGCCATCCCTAATGAAATTAATCTTATCTTCAAGGTTATCAGACACCATTCCTAAAGAACGACAACGAGTATTACAAAACATACGAGCACATTTATAACAAACACACATTCTTTTGGCTCTTCTCTTTTTAGCATATGTGCTCTTTCCTAAACCAGGCAGATGTGAAATAAAAGAGTCAGAAGACTCACCTGCCAATCGAACCTGTGCTTCAATTAACCAACGAATGTCAGTAGGAATACCTTTGATCATCAGTAACCTCAACCGTTCCAAGCGAGCTTTGTAGACTTTTATCATAGATTTTTAAGGGAGAGAATGAAATTGCTTGCGAAGATTTACGAGAGCTTCTTCCATCGTGAAAGGACTTAATCTGCAAAAATTAAACACACAAAAATAAAACACACCAGATCACAATATATACACAAATTGTATGGGTTGCCTCCCTGCGAGCGCTAAGTTTAGAGTCGTCAGCTAGACTTGACTTCTTGATCATTAGGCTGGATCTAAAAGTGTGACACTTTCTTTTTGTCGCTCAAATGATTCTCCCCAGTAGTGCATAACACGTTTGTTTTTAACCTTGAAAGTTTTGTTGCAGTCAGGATCATGTATCTCAACGGCTCTGTCTGGTAAAACCTTGGTGATCACAAATGGACCTGACCACCGTGATTTTGGCTTCCATGGGAAGAATTTCACCATTGATTTGTTTAACAGTACCTTCTGCCCTGGTTCCAGTTGTATGCGCACTAACTTCTCATCATGTCTTTTCCATGCCTTTTCTTTGTATAATTTGGCATTCTCAAAAGGCTGATTATGGAATTCTTCCAATTCATTGAGCTGGTGGAACATTTTCTCTTCTGTTGCTTGTAGTGCAAGAATTGGCTTTTTCAGTGCAAAAGACGCTTTATCTTCAGGCTCCACAGGCAATTGACATGTTTTAAGTTTGTCAATAGAACTTTGTATTGCATTGGAGTTCTGAATGGTACTGTGTATCACATCAACTCTAAAACATTCCTCCTTCTTTTCATCATCTGGGAAATTCATGGCCTTGAAAACATTGAATGTTACTTCTTGGTCCTGTACCCTCATGGTTAATTCTCCTTTTTGTACATCAATAATGGTTCGACTAGTAGCCAAGAATGGTCTCCCGAGGATGATTGGCACGTCTGCGTCTTCCTTCATATCAAGGACAATAAAATCTGCTGGGAAAATGAATTTGTCAACCTTGACCAGCACATCCTCAACTACGCCTCTTGGAAATACGAGCGTTCTATCAGCAAGTTATAGAGAGACTGAGGTGGGTATTGTTTCTCCAATCTGCAATTTCCTAAAAATAGAAAAAGGCATCAAGTTAACACTCGCACCTAAATCACACAAAGCACTACCAAAGTCATGTTCTCATTTGGTGCAAGGAACAGTGAAACTGCTAGGATCTTTCAACTTTGGGGGAAGTTTCCTCTGAATGATAGCGCTGCATTCTTCTGATAATGCTATTGTCTCGTAATCTCCCAATCTCCGCTTTCGTGAAGAATGTCTTTCATGAATTTGGCATAGCTGGGCATTTGTTCCAACGCTTCTGCAAATGGAATGTTGATATGCAGCTTTTTGAAGATCTCCAGGAACCGAGAAAACTTCTTGTCCAATTTGTTCTTCTGAAGATTGAGGAAAAGGTGGAGGTGGGATGGTCTGTTCTTTTTCCTTTGCTTCTTTTTCCTCCATCTGTTGCTTTGTTTCTTTTGGAACTTCCTCAGCAGCTGTTTCTGCTCCAACATCTTTGTTGATTTCAGTACCGCTTTTTAACATGATGGCATGACATTGCTCATTCCCTATGTTCCTCGGATTTGGCTCTGTGTTGCTAGGAAGGGTACCTGGCGGTCTGTAACTCTGAGCATTGGCCAGTTGTCCCATTTGATTTTCCAGTGATTTGATAGAGGCTGAATGGCTTTGATTCAATGCTACTTGATTTTGAACCATAGTTGCTAAAGCATCGTATTTTTCTTCTTGTTTCTTCAACTAGGCCAGCACTTCTATTATTCCTGGTTCTTTTTCATGCTCCTGGATTTTATTTGGTTGTTGGAATCCCGGTGGTGGGTAGTTCTTTTGCCCTGAATTGTTGCTCCATGCGAAATTGGGGTGATTCCTCCACCCTGGGTTATAGGTGTTGGAATATGGATTGTTCCCCTGTCTGTTGAAATTGTTGACATAGTTCACTGTTTCTTCTTGTTGGTTGTAAGATTCTGACTCAGGTATTCCTCCAAATGGTAAACTTGTGGATCCACCATTAACTTTCATGTTAAGAGTTTCCAGATTTTTGTAAATCACATCCAACTTGGAATTCAGTGCTGTGTTGGCTCCAACTTCATAAATTCCTACAATTCTTTGGATCATGCTCCTTTCTGTTGGCCACAAGGAGTTGTTGTTGGCCATTTCTTTAATTAAGTCCCAGGCTTGATCTTCTCCTTTTGCCATTAAAGCTCCTCCAGCAGCAGCATCGATTGTGGTTCTCATTATTCCAGAAAGTCCATTATAGAATGTTTGGACTTGAAGCCATTTTCGAATCTCATGGTGAGGACATTTCCGGAGTAAATCTTTGTACCTTTCCCAAGCTTTGTAAAGAGTTTCTGAGTCTTGTTGTACAAAGGATGTGATGTCATTTCTCAGTTTTCCAGTTCTGGCTGGTGGAAAGTACTTTGCAAGAAATTTGGTGGCCAAAGTGTTCCAAGTTGTGATAGAACCTGCTGGTAGTGAATGTAGCCAAGCTTTGGCTCTGTCCTTCAAGGAGTATGGAAAAATACGCAGTCTCATTGCTTCTTCAGCTTCTCGGTTGTAATTGAAAGTGTCGCAAACTTCCAGGAAGTTGCTGATGTGGGCATTAGGATCTTCAGTTGCATTCCCCCCAAACTGAACTGACTGCTGAATCATCTGAATGCATGTTTTGATGTCACCCATATTTGCTGGTAAGGGAGGAAGTACAATACAAGAAATGAGTCTGTCAACCACTGGAATGCTTCTGTCTCGAATGGGAATTGGTGGTGCAACCTCCAAAGGTTCAGGTTCCATGTTGACTAAAGCATTTTGGCCTTCTCGCCTTTCCCTTCTCAATTGCCTGATGGTTCTTTCAATTTCTGGGTCAAGCGGTCTGAGTTCAAAGCTTCTGGTTCGTCTCATGAAGTTTCTAAGAACCTGAAACACAAGAAAACATAAACAATAAGTAAAAAGAAAATTAGATACAAGTAAAGGTATCTAACCTTAAAACTAATAGTGAAAGATAAATAAGTCCCCGGCAACGGCGCCAAAAACTTGACCAACGTAAACACATACGTATAACGCAAGCGTACGTATCGTTCAAGTAGTATAAAAAGTATCGATCCCACGAGGACTTAATACATAAGCTATTAATTTTATGAGGTCAAATGATTACTAGTATCTAACAGGTTGTTTGATTGATTTGAAAATGTGACGATTCTAAATTTAAAAACAAGTAAATAAAATTGTTTGAAAGTAGGTTTTAAGAAAATTCAATATTAAAAACTATCTAGGGTTGTGATTTCTTCCAATATCATTTTAAAGATGAAGTTGTTATCTTAAAGTTGGGTAATATATTAATTTATTAACCTTGAACACTAAATTATGTGTAAGCCTATGTCGATGGTCAGACACAAATACATAGTTTAACCTAATTGAACCATATGTCTATGTCAACCAAATTATATGGATTCATTAAGTTTAAGTTCCAATTATGGCTACCCCCGCCCGACGGGTATATGTCTATCCTGTAAGGAAATCTATTAAAGGGTTATATATCCTCAAGGAATATCGTGGGCTATTGAGTCTAAGGTCTTAAACTTAAAATCCATATGTCTAGTTCATTTTAAGTTTCCCAGTTCAATTTATTAATGGCCAGATAATGAAAAAGCATTAAGATTAAAACTCAATAACTCAAATAATCTTTATATTACCCAAACTATAATCTAACCCCTTATAAACCGGTGATATTAAAAGTCATCACAACCCCAGATTACTAATTTAGTTACAACACATAACTAGGGCTAGTAAAAACTTGAAAATAAAAGACATAAAATAAAAATACGGTAAAGTAAATACTGAAAAGTAAATTACAATAAAATAAAATGCTAAGGTAAAAGAAATTACGTTTACTACTACTAATTTCGATATCTCTCATAATATAATATATAAACTTGTGATAACATTACCAACCAGCCATATAGGCGGTATCCTAATTAAGTCAAATTAAGTCCAACCAGCCATTAAGGCGGAACCAAAATAAACCTGCCATATAGGCGGTAAGAAAATTTAATTACCAACCGACCAATCTGGCGGTATCCTTGATTAGTCAGGTTTAAACCAGATTAAAATGAATTACCAACCAACCAATCTGGCGGTATCCTTTTGAAGTCAATATTTTAAATAGTGAATATATTATATTTATGGGAGATTAATCTAAATAGCAATAGTAAAAGAATTACCTTTCACCTTAGCTGGGGAAGTTACCTCCTCATGGTGAATAGTAAAAACTATAAAAAGTAAGAAAGTAAATTACTATTATTACAAAACGTAATTAAAATTATTTACAAAACTAAAATTAAAAGAAAATAAAGAGAGAAACTCCCTCTTTACATCAAAGAAATGAGAGAGAATGGTACAACTGAAACTTGAATTTCGTGCTCTATTTATAGGTATCAATAAAGGTCGCGCGTCGCGACGCCTAGATCTGTGTTGCGACGTCTGTTTTGGTTTATCGTGGCAAGGTAGTTGGGGCTCAATTATTGTGACACGTGGCGGCTTCTGATTGGTCCGCTCAGATTCTTATCTGCCACGTGTCAGGTAGGGATAAGAGAGTCAATGATTGATGCTAATGTGGCACTGACGTGGCGACACTGTAGGGAACGCTTTCCCTCGCGCAGCGGAAGCGATTAGGCTCACGGATCAAACTTGAAAAATTTTTCTGCTCTTCCCTTTGCTTGGCTGAACCACACCACTGGATTCACTGATGTTTTGGACAAAATCTCAGCTCTGGAATAGCCCCGAAACAGTCCCGAACAGCCCTTGAACTGCAGTGAAATGACGGACTGTTCTGGACACGTTATGGGCGCGAACTGCACCCAGTTTCAGGTCTGATTTGCGCCACTCACTGTTCAATTTCAGATCTGATTTTTCTCCAAAAATCAATCCTAACACAGCCCTAAAATTATCCTAAAGTGTTTCCCAAAATCCCGAATGAAAACCAAACAAAACGGAGCTCCATGAGAACTTGTATATGCGCAAATTGCAGGGATTCCAAGGGCTGGTTGCCGTGACTTGTGTTAAGTATTTGGGGATGTTTTTCAACGTCACGAGGTCTTCCGAACTATGTCTCGACACTAACGGAGGGTAGTGTGGGCTACACTCACAAATTAATCTCTAAACGGTTTAGAGAATAATCACACACACCAAAAGAATTCTCAACTCTTGAGACCTTGGAGAAGGAGATGGAGGCTAGGGTTCTAATGACTTTTGTATTAAAAAAATCATAATTTATCTTTTATACTTATGGTTAATTTGTTTCATAAAACAAATCAACAACTAGTCTCCCAATCTCTATGGAATTCGGCCAAGGGGGGGATTAGGAATCCTTGTTTTATTTTGCTTCCAAAAAAAAACAAATCCTACTCCCTTTAGGACTCCAAATTTTCGGCCAAGGGGGATTTAATTGGATTTGATTTTGTTTCCAAAACAAACAAATCTTATCCCTAATATGACTCCAAAAATTCGGCCAAGGTAGGGGACAATTAGGATTTGATTTTGTTTCCAAAACAAACAAATCATATTCCTTATCCAATAAGGAATCCTACCTTGGTAATGATCCTTAGCCTTATTAAATTATATCATATATAATATAATGTTCTAATTTAATAATTATCATATATAATTATTAATACTTTATATTAACTTTTAATATAAAGTCTCATGTGTGATATAATTATTATTAATCATATTAATAATATTATTCCTTTTGTGAGTATATAATTGGACCATCCAATTATATTAGCTCCGCTATAGTAAATCGAGCTAGCATGGGGACCAAGTGGACCTACGGTTCTGAGCTCCAATAATCTCGAAATATTAATTAAGCTCTTAATTAAATATTACGAATTATTAACTCCGGGTATTCCACTAAAAACCCGAAGTTGCACTCTCGTCGCCGTAGATAAAATATAAGGCCGAACAAAGTCGGTGTCCACCGATATAGTCATTGCATACGAATTGATCTTTCATGAATATCTCGTAATTAGAGCCGGGTCATAATGTCCGTTATACCCCTCTAATTATTTTATCTTAAGTACCATTGATTCTCTAATGAACGATTTATTCACAACTGTTATGAATATTAATCTTTCTATTCGTAATAGAAAAACTTGAGCGCTCAAACCGTTCAAGTACCGAATCAACCCTTAAGAGAGATACTCATCTACTTCTCGTAAGAAGGAGTGAATTCCATGTCTATGTAAAACGTTCCCAGCTACATAACAGACTTTGCTCCCAAAGTACGTAGTTATTGGTTGGGATTGCTACACCAACCTCACCTTTGTAAATCAAAGGACACAACCTGTTATGCAGGAGTTCGTAGTATACTCAGGATTAAGATCAATCCATATATTACCATCAAGTAGATCGAAATGACTTTCTTTGTTTAACAGATATTATAATAATGTCATTTCTATCTAGGCCCAGTCCTATATGATCACATCATATAAGGTGCCTCTATTCTCATGTCTCTACATGGACGATCCGGATTAAGATCATCATCCAAATATAGAATGGACCGCAGCTATAGATAAACCACAAACAAAGTACCCGGTTTGTTTGCTCTCTATGGACTATTTAAGATTACTAACTTCAGTCTTAAATCCTCTGGTGCATGACGTTCATACACCAAGTCTGAAGGTACATAAGTAATCTACGGTATTTATGAAGATATACAATATGCGATATTGAACAAACAATTAGATAAATGAATAATGCATCCTTTTATTTCTAAACACATGAAGCTGTTTACATCAGATGTAGCTCTCGGGCATACATCCCAACAGACACGTGGCAAAGTGACTGTCGGCACCATAGAATTATGACACGTGGCACTTCTTGATTGGCTGCTAATGACGTGGCGATGACGTGGTAGTTTGACTCGATCAACCTGGTGATGTGGACGATGATGTGGCAATAATGAGGAGTGACACATGGCGACATGTGGCGATGACGACTGTCGGCACCGTAGGATGATGACACGTGGCACGGCGTATGTTAGCAGATCGGCTGTGATGGTGACATATGGCACGGCGCACGTTAGCAAAGTCAAACTTTTCTCAGATTCTGATTTGTAGACCCAGCGCACGTTAGCACTGTTCTGCGCATGTAAGGCGTCGCGACACCAAGGGCTTGCGCGTCGCGACGCCCCCAAATTACCAAAATGTTCTTTTTGCCAATTTTCACTGTTTTGCTCCTAATCACCTCCAGAATGTCTTGAAACTTTATTTATCTACAAAATAACACAAAAACACATCAAAATATTCACAAAACTCAAGAAACTATACCAAATATTAGGTTAAATGAGTGGGAAATAGTGATAGATTTACCACTCATCAGCACTATGTAAGGTCCTTCCCAGTTAGGTCTGAACTTTCCTATCTGATCTATCGTCAACGGCCTTGACTGCTTAAGTACCAAATCACCCTTTTTAATCTTAGTAGGGCGCACCTTCTTGTTGAATGCCCGAGCCAACCTTTTCTGATATATCTGCATGTGATGTAAGGACTTCATTCTCTTTTCATCTAGCAGTGCTAACTGTTCAAACCTCTGTGCGGCCCATTCTTGTTCAGGTAACTCTGTTTCTGCTAATACCCTCATTGACTGTATCTCAAATTCCACTGGCAGTACTGCTTCCATTCCATAAAACAAAGAGTAAGGTGTGGCTCATGTTGCTGTTCTCACAGACGTTCTATACCCCCACAAGGCGTACGGAAATTTATCGGCCCAGTCTCTGTAGTTATTTGTCATCTTGGCTAACATTTTCTTTATTGTCTTGTTGGCTGCCTCGACTTCCCCATTTGCCTGTGGTCTGTAAGGCGATGACTTGTGATGGCCTATCCCGTACTTCTGCAGCATTACCTTTGTTTCTCCCTGAAAATGAACTATGTTATCTGTAACCACACAGTGCGGCATACCATACCGACAAATGAGATTCCGAGCTATAAACTTTGCCATCTGCTTCATTGTAACATTGCGGAATGACTCGGCTTCCACCCACTTTGAGAAGTAATCTACTGCCACTACTATGAAGCGATGCCCATTTGATGCATTCGGTCGAATCTCTCCAATCATATCAATTCCCCATGCTGAGAAAGGCCACGGCTCTGACAACCCGTGCAACTCTATGTGCGGCAAATGATTCAAATTACCGTGTGCTTGACAATCATGACAATGCTTTACCATCTTCACGTAGTCTGTCTCCATGGTTGACCAGTAAAAACCTTGTCTCACTATCTTACGGGAGAGATTCAACCCGTTCATATGCGGACCGCATACCCCGGCATGTACTTCTTCCATTACCTGCTGAGCCTCTTCTTTTCTCAAACATTTCAACTGAATACCGTTTGCTTGCCTCTTGTACAGTTCCCCTTTCAAAATCACATACTGGGAAGCTAATTTCTGAATGGCCAATCTGTCTTTTCTGCCTCCTCCCTCCGGGAGTTCCCCGTGTTCCAAATACCTCTGAATGTCGTGCTACCAAGGTTTACCATCATCAATCTCCACTTCCAGGACTCTTTCTATCTCATAAACGGGTATATTTACTGTTGTCGGTACCAACGGTCTCATTACTAACTTCTCTGGATTTTCCCAAGTTGCTGCAAGTGTAGCTAATGCATCCGCCATCTGATTCTCTTCTCGCGGCAAGTGCTGAAACTTACAATCGGGGATAATCTGTGCCAACTTTCTGAGGTGAAAAATGTAAGATTTCAACCATTCTTCTATCAATTCCCATTCTCCATGCATCTGTCGGATCACCAGCATCGAATCTCCGTAGACCTCCACGCTCTCAGCCTTCAAGGCTATCAGTGCAGTCAAACCAAAAGCACATGATTCATACTCGGCCATGTTGTTAGTTACTCTGAACGTCAACCTCTTGGCCAAATGCAAGGTTTCTCCCTCGAGGGTCACTATCACAATCCCAATCCCAGCTCTTTTGTAATTCATTGCTCCGTCGAAATACATCCTCCACCCTTGAACTGCTTGCTTGGATCTCTTCATCTGGGAATTCAAACTTATACTGATCCCCTTCAATAGGTTGCAATACCAGGAACTCTGTCACTGCCCGCCCTTTGATTACCTTGGAAGTGAGGTACTCAATGTCAAACATTGTTAGCAACACTAACCATCTGCCCAATTTCCCTACTAGCGAAGGCACTGAATGTAGATACTTCAAGGGATTTTCCTTTGCCACTACCTGGATCTTGTAAGACTGGAAGTAATGCCGTAATTTTCTGGAAGCACATACCACTGCTAGACAGATCTTCTCTACCTCTTGATAGCGAGCCTCATACAGGAGTATTTTCTTACTGAGATAGTAAACTGCATGCTCTACCCCTGTCTCATTTGCCTGTACCATCATTGCCCCCAGTGCCTCTGATTCTATGGCCAAATACAATATCGAGGGTCTGCCCGGTCTCAGAGGTTTCAATACAGAAGGTTTTACCAAGTATTCTCTGATCCTATCGAAGGCTGCCTGACACTGCTCATTCCACTTCACTGGCTGATCTTTTCTTAACAAGTTGAAGATAAGCTCACACACTAATGTCAACTTGGCAATGAACCGACTGATGTACTGGATTTTCCCAAGGAATACTCTGACTTCTTTCTCTGTCTTCGGTGCCGGCATCTCACTAATTTCCTTGATTTTCTCAGAATCTACTTCTATTCCTCCCATTCCCACTGTATGTCCCAGTAATTTTCCTGATGTTACCCCAAACACACATTTCTTGGGATTCAGCCGCAAGTTGTATTTGTCAACTCTCTGAAGGAACTTTTCCAGTGCTTCTATATGTCTGATTCTGGTTTCTGATTTCACCATCATGTCATCCACATATACTTCAATCTCTTTGTGCATCAAGTCATGAAAATAATGTAGTGGCCATCCGTTGATAAGTAGCTTCTGCATTTTTGAGCCCAAACGGCATCACCTTGTAACAATAAGTACCTCACTCTGTGACGAAGGCAGTTTTGTGCTTGTCTTCCTCAGCCATAAGAACCTGATTATACCCTCAAAACCCATCTGCAAATGAATACATGGCAGATAAAGCTGCACTATCAACTAGTACATCAATATGAGGTAGAGGAAAATCATCTTTCGGAAAAGCCTTGTTGAGATCTCTGTAATCCACACACATTCTGACTTTCCCTTCTTTCTTCGGCACTGGCACAATATTTGCTAACCATTCAGGATACTTTACCACTTCCCGAAACCCCACATCTACCTGTTTCTTGACTTCTTCTCTAACTTTCTTAGCCCATTCTAGTCTCATCCGTCGGAGTTTCTGTTTTACTGGCCTCATATTCGAATAAGTTGGTATTGTATGCTGGGCAATACTTTTGTCTACCCCAGGCATGTCTTCGTAGGACCAAGCAAACACTTTGGCATATTTTACCAATATTTCTTCTAATTTCTCCCTCTCCTCGGAGGTAACCTCACTTGCAATCAGAATTTCCTTGGGGTTCTCAGGCATGCCCAAGTTAAATGCATTTGTTCTGGTTGAGCTGATATCAAATATACTCAAGTCATGCAAATTGAAAGGAAGGGACTCAGGCAAGTAAGCAAAATGATTGTCTTTATTACTAGCAAATGCAAAAGTACACTCAAATAAATCAGGAAGATAAATGTCTTCATCATCCACAGACACTTCTTCCTCCGCAACCGAATTTTTCACAGTTTCTTCATCCTCTTCGAGAGTCAGGCTCTCTAATTTCATCAACTCTTCTTCCCACTTATCTTCTTCTTTCACAATTTCTTCTATCAGCGGCTTTTCACCCAACATATCCTGGAAGATCTCAAATCCAGGCACCACAATCCCATTAACTTCTATTCATTCGGGCTCACCTTGATACCCTGAAGCCTTCACAAAGCATTCCATCAATTTCAACTCTTCTTTTTAGCCCTTGGCTTTTCTTCATCAGACTTGTACCCCAAACCCCTTCGAGTGGTCTAACCTCTAAAATTAGCCCGGCTCGAACTTCATCTTTTCCATGATCCTAGCCACCCTAGGATCCACCCACTCCTCAAAAGTCGCCGACACTTGGAACCTCGTGAAAGGCTGTATCTCCAAAGCAGCTACATCATTGTCCACATCAGCTCGAATGGTGACAATCTCTCCCTCATACGGGAACTTAATCATCTGGTGCAGAGTAGAGGGCACACCTCCAAGCTTATGAAACCAAGGCCTTCCCAACAACAAGGCAAAAGTAGCTGGGATATCCAGCACTGTGAACTCAACTTCGTCCTCAATAGGACCAACCTTGACCGCTGCCACAAACGTATCTTCAACTCCTCGCTTACTATTATCATAAGCCTTGATAGTCATACTAGATGGATCCAGATCTATTGCCTTCATACCATGCTTTGCCAAAATCTTCAATTGGCACACATTAATGGATGAGCCGTCATCTACCATCACACAAGAGGTCCTTTTACCCCTCACTTTAGCCCTGATAAACAAGGGTCTATTATGATTTCTCCCCTCAGCTGGGAGTTTTTCCTCAGAAAATGATATTGGCAGAGTTTCTTTTTGGACTGACCCAACAAACATTGAGGGGTTGGCATCTTCCGGAACTACTATCTTGCTTAAGGCCTCAACCATGGCCCATTTGTGTTCCTGTGATGAACACAATAATTCCCAGATGCTAACATGTGCCCGGGTCTTTTTCAACTGCCTCAGCACTGTATCTCCCTCAGTAATCTCTGCATTCTAAATCACTTCTCTGCCATCTGTCAATACTTCTTTACCCTTTTCTGCCATATCATTATATAAACGACCGCTGCGTGTCATTCCCCTCACTTCTTCTTCATCACTGCTGGAGAAGTCTTCCCAGAAATTCTGCCCCCGTTCTGTCTCATCTTCACTGTTACTGTCCCAGATACCCAGGCAAAAGGCTTGATGGTCAAAGGACTTGAGGACAAGGCTTTCGGGTAGGCCAGAGTTTATCATATAGGTCGGTGGGGGGGGACAGAGTGGTAATTTGGTAGGGGATTTTGGTGTGTGTTGGGGCGTTCTGTTTTAGGGTCATGTATCTTTTTGGAGTCTATAAGGTCTTGGATTTCATAGCGGAGGCGGGCACAATTATCAGTGTCGTGGCCTTTCTGTTGGTGGAAGTGACAGTATTGGCTCAGATTGAGATATGGTGGTGGAGGGATGGGAAGTGGTTTGGTCTCCAGGGGTTTCAGAAGTCCTTGTCTTTTTAATTTCTCCAGCACCTTAGACAAGGGCCTCCATAAGTTGGAGAATCTCCGATTCCGGATGGCAGCAATCTCCGCAGAAACAGGTTTGGCACCTGATGTTCCCCCAATAGTCCTCCTACTTAGGCCATAAAACTTCATGTTCTCTGCCTCTTCTTCTTCAATATCCATGACAGTCTCCCTCAACTGTCGAAAATCAGTAATCATGGAGGTCATTCTCCTCAGCTTTCCATAAATTGAGGGCTTAGTACCCTTGATAATCATCTTTATCTGGTCTTTTTCTGAGGGCCGAGTCTGCATTTTCAGAAGATAGTTTCTCAAGCGGTCTACATACTCCTTAAAGCTTTCCTCCGGCTTCTGCTTAGTGTTCTCCAAATCACGGAGTGACAAATCAATTTCCAAATCTGTAACATATTGCTTCAGAAAAGCATCAACCAGTTCCCTCCAATCTTCCCTCTGTGATACCAAACTACCGGCGCTCCCTCAAGTGACATCCCAAACATTTTCTACACTTGACGCTTGGATAAACCCACTGAACTCATAACTGAAACATACTGACGGAGATGGACCCTCGGATCCCCATTCCCATTGAACTTAGCCATATCCGGCATCTTGAACTGAGCTGGCAACTGTTCTTCGAAGGTCATTTCCTCATAATCTAACAACTCTTCATGTTTACCCCTCATTTTGTGGGTAACTGTTTCAACCTGATCCCGAAGCTTCTGAAATTCTGCCTGAGACCCAATCACTCTGCCTGTTGCATACTCTGCCATGTCGTCATCAAAAGCGGGGATATCATCCCACAACCCATTCGGAGGCTCCTCGCGCCTCACATTCTCAAAACTTCCCCTAGCACGGGGTACAGCCATACCAGCCACAGCAGTAGTCAAGGCTTGCAACTGTTCAGTAATTTTGGCGAGATCGTTTTCCAACTGATCTATCCGGGATACCTCGTTATCGGATGTACTCATATCTGTTACCGGTCTTTTAGTGAGTCTTCCCTCTTCCCTAACCCAACAGGAATCTATGATGTCTTTTATAGACATAGAGGGTGTTAACAGGATATATGTATGCATGAGATTAATGAGATGCGTGCGATACAAGGAATATATCAACTCATTAAAATTTTCACACAAATTGGCCCATCAACATTTTAGAAGCTTTTGGGCTAACTGTCATAGGAGTGAACTCGTCCCAGTTTAAATGGCCCAATAAGTTCACATCTCATGGCAAGAAGTCCAACCGTATCCAACTGATAATGTTCCTAAACACAAACATATAATGGCCCATTGGCATTTTAGAAGCTTTTAGCCCAATCATCATAAGATACGTTCTTGTCCCAGTTTAAATGGCCCAACAAGCCCATACCTCATGACAAAAGGTCCGAATGGATCCAAACGATAATGTTCCCAAACACAAGCATACATAAATAATTTCTACAGAGTGGCACATCAACATTTCATAAGCTTTTGGCCTAATTTTCATAGAATATGAACTCGTCCCAGTTTAAATGGCCCAACAAGTTCACATTTCTGACAAGAAGTCCAACTGCATCCAAATAAGGATGGTCCACTAAAACAAGGAAATAGTTGCTATAGGCCATACAACTCCGGTCTACGTGTGGGTTTGCGGGAGTGTAGACAAAGACTCTCGCTGGCGAGGATTGCCCACAACTAAGTCTCCCCACTCAAGGGTTCGAGCGACCAAGTGAGCGCACCTTTTTTATACCTTATAGTACGTGCCAACGAGTTATGGTGTGTGACTGACTGTCAAATGGATTTCCCGTTGTAGATTCCCCAGAGGGAGGGCGGAGCGAACTCTCTTAAAAACCCAAGCCTCTTAGGCTCTTATCGCTTGGTGACAGGAATAAACAACGAGTCCTCCAAATTAGTCTATCACAATAGGCTACAAGTAAATGATTATCTAGGTGCCTTCACAACTTTTCCTTATAGAAAGGTAGTGAATGAAGGAAGACACCAAACCATTACCCAGCCTTAAAAAGTGCCTTTGATTAAACCCCTTTTAACCCACAGTAGACACGGTTAATTAAAGCACAAATCCAAACATTACAAGACATTATTTCGGGGCCGATTCTCTATCCCCAGTGGAGTCGCCGGACTGTGGGACACAGAAACTGGGCGACGTATGCTGTTCCGGGCTCGCGGCCCGGTTGGGAGTACGGAGTAGCCCACGGGGGAATAAACCGGAGAATAATGAAGTCGCCACCCGGTGTGAACCGGGACAAAGATTTAAGGCCGCACTCACCCCTCGCAAGGGAAGACCTCAAACCATTGGGTTCGGAATGGTCCCTTACTTATGCCACTTGTAATGAAATGATTTGTGCAATAATTTAACCAAGCCTAAGCAACATTTATTTCCAAGGATAATTTACTCCTAAGTTCGCATGCATAAGTACAAAGCTCATACCTAAGTTTGCATATAACCTTTGACCGAATTTGCATACAACCTATTTGCATATAATCTATATCCCAATTTGCATAAAACATATTTGCATATAATCTATGTCCCAATTTGCATGCCTAAAGATGAATTGAACTACGGCAAGCATACAATGTCACATTACATTTGATCATAGGCATGCCAGTAGATAATAATTGTACAATCACGCATGAAAGCAAATCGGAATAACGGCAAGCATAAAACTTCATGGACATGTTGAATGGATGAATACGGAAGCATAAGTAGATAACTATCGTGTAAACATGCATCATGGAAACGAACATGTGATCTTGTGGACACAATAAATGACTAACCGTGAGAACATGAACAATCAAAAAGGTAAATGACAAGATGAGTAACCATGCATGAGATGTGATGGAAGAGGGCCTGTTTACCATGGGCGTTCTTTCGACATTCGTATCCGCGTTCGAACGGTAAATAGAAGGTTCACTTTCGAGTAGCGTTCGTAAACACGTTCGAACGGAAATGAAACAGAATGCTCACGTTCGTATGGCGTTCGGAAACACGTTCGAACGGAATGAGACCTTATGCATGATAAGGCAAAATGCATGTGCGTTCGAGTTGCGTTCATAAACGCGTTCGAACAAACTGAGACAAAAAACATGCATTCGTGCGGCGTTCTGAAACGCGTTCGAATGGGGTTACAACGGTGACCTCCAAAATGCAGTAAACAACATGACACATATGTGAACGGATGAATAAATGACACCTAATAAATAATAACGGGCTAAAAGGCGTGGTAAAGCATCGTGGTAAAGGATTTTTACCCCTCGACATAGAGGACCTTTAATCCAACTTACTAAGCCCATGCGCTAATAACATGATGCATATAAAAAATATAGACCATAATATCGGACTTTGTATACCTGATTGAACACATCTTACATCAACTGAATATACGTCATCCGGAGCGGCGAAGCATCGTGGTAAAGGATTTTAACCCCTCAAAATGGAGGACCTTTAATCCAACTTACTAAGCCTATGCGCTAATAACATAATGCATATAAAAATAAAGACAACAATATCGGACTTTGTATACCCGATTGAACACATCTTACATTCAACCGCATATACGTCATCCGGCGGGGTGAAACATCGTTGTAAAGGATTTTAATCCCTCAAAATGGACGACTTTTAATCCAACTTACTAAGCCCATGCGCTAATAACATAATGCATATAAAAATAAAGACAACAATATCGGACTTCGTATACCCGATTGATACATCTTACATTCAACCGAATATACATCATCCGGCGCGGCAAAGTATCGTGGTAAAGGATTTTAACCTCTCGAAATGGAGGACCTTTAATCCGACTTACTAAGCCCATGTGCATCACATTATTACATAAACAAATAACATGCAGAAATTAATAATGATAATAAACAAATCAAGATAATATGAAATAAAATATGTGCCATTTACTCAAGTGGTACGTGGAGTTGTATCCCGAGTACACATCATACTACCGTCCATTCGGAATCGGCTATGAAATTGATGTCCGGGTTTCCATCCTATATACCACAAGAGGCGACACATTTTCCATTTTATTCAAGGGCCACAACATACACCATTTCACAATACATGCATTTTCTATCTATTCAAGGACCACAACATGCATCACTCCACAATAATCATGTAAATAAGATTCAATAAACGGTAAAAATACGAATAAATTTGGATGTGTTTTATGGGCTTTGGTGGGCTAATTTGGCTTGGGTGTGAGGCTAGCAGCAAAACCAGAAATACCGACACCGTTCGAACGCCGATTCGAACGCTACATGAATGCCCGTAATCTGTCTGACGTTCGAACATGGTCACGAACACAGTACGAATGAAAACAGTGAACTTATGAAATGAATCTAATGACATACCTGTTCTGAATTTCCTCTTCCGACATTTATTTCCCGCGACTTCTGTGACTTAAAAGGTAGTGTCTCCAAATGATACTCATCATATAGACTTATATGCAAAATGCAGTGCCTACAGTTTTCCTTTGGTTTCACATAATCGATCGATATTATACCACTTGAGAGCAGTTGTCGTATGGTATTATGTCTGCGACGTATGTGTCGAGACTTACCATTATACATTTTATTTTGGGCTCTCCCAATAGCCGATTAACTATCACAATGTATGCTTATCTATGTCACCAGTTTAGGACAATTTGGAATATCCTCCAAGAAATTTCATAGCCATTCCGCTTCTTCCGCTATTTTTTCTAATGCTATGAACTCAAATTCCATAGTATACCGGGCAATACATGTTTGCCTTGAGGATTTCCATGACACGGCTGCACCACCAAGTGTGAAAACAAATCCACTCGTAGATTTGGAATCCACTATATCAGATATCCAGTTAGCATCAATGTATCCCTCTAGAACAATAGGATATCTCGTATAATGCATACCATATTTTAAAGTTTCTCCCAGATACCTCAAAACTCTTACTATGGCTTTCCAGTGGTTATGTCCTGGATTACTCATATATCTGCTAAGCATGTTTACAGCTTGACCAATATCAGGTCGTGTGCAATTTTTGAGATACATCAGACTTCCGATGATTCTCGAATACTCTAATTGTGATATGTTTGTGACGAGGAACTCACTTGGATGTTTAAGGCTAAGCAAACCCCTCGCAACGGATAGAACGCCAAGCACCACAAATTTGATTTTGTAGGAACAAAAACCTTACAAGGCCACAAAGAAGACACACAAAGAACTTTTCTTTGAGAACCCTTAAGATGATTCATTGTAGTGTTCTGCTAGCATGGAGACGCCACTAAGGTTGCCACGCCTTAGATAAGTCGATTGCACGAAATAAGGGGAATCCCTCCCTTAAGCAATTCTGGACAAAGCCAAGCTTTCTAGATGAAGCTAATTTCGAAAATTGATGATTAATTTCATTAAGAAATAAATGTTACAATATATAGAACAATGAAGGAAACCCTAATAGGTGCGAAAATACAAAAACACCCTAACTTGCTAACTAATGGCTATTTAAAGGCTATGTCCTTAATAATCATTTAATAATCTAGACAACATAACATAAATATCAAACAAGGTGGCTAAAGTCATCAACAACTTTGCCATAAAATTCAACAAAAGGAAAAACAACAAAACCATAAAATTGCAACAAAGGTGCCTAATAAGTCAACAAATGTGACAATTATTCCCAAAATGTCTAAAGTTGTCTCCTTGCACCAAAAGCTCCTAAATTTCGTGGCCTTCATGTAACTAGGCCTAAATTATGTGTCTCAAGCACATTAAGTCTTTTCTTGGCAGAATTTTTGGTGTTGGACTTGATTCGGCTAGATTTGTCAAAAAGGCACTTGACTTCTAAATTGCTGGTGCTTCAATCTGGTATGATTTGGGTCAAGTGAAATAGATTTGGACCCACTCCATAGAAGTGTTAGGGATATTCCCTATACCCAACTTATGGATGGGCTATATGTACATGTATTTGTAATATTTTCATTAATTAATAAAATGGCAATCTTTATTATACGTGTCTTACATAACTTATATTAATCATCAAACACTGTAATAAAGCCCTTGGAGTAAGAAGATGATGGCTTGCATGCCTTATTAGAATCATTACTCTTAAACGTTCATAGTCATAGTTTTGTGAATAATCTGGGCTTTCACAAAGCGGAGAGACTAGCATGATGATATGATCCGCATTTAAGTGGGGTAGCCGATCTCATATGCTACTAGCGGAGATCCGTCCGCTTAGTGTATCACATGGATGCATGAGCTGCTCGTGTCCATCGAACTGACCGCCAAAAGTTTTCACATGGAGTGTTTATCCCATGTGTCTGTGATAACTTTCATGTATCGATTGTATGACTAGTCCTTAGAATTGAGGTCATTGCAATCTTATGTGTGTATCAAATAACTTTGACATTCTCCTTCCCCGGTTCAAAAGATCCGATCATAAGGGTATGATTGGGTCATTTGTTGAAACACATGAAGTTTGTAAATAAACAACAGAGAATTGCCACTCTCTCGGATAATATTTTCTTAAAAGAGTATTATTCCAGTTCGCGGGTTGATATGTGTGATCAGTGCTTGAGACTGTGGCCGCAGCGGAAGAATCATGTGAGATTCTTGGGTTAGCACAATTCATGACACTATCAACATCATACCTTTGACTATATGGGTAGATATTTTCCATACCCTAGGTCAAACTGTGGGGATACAGTGAGGCGATGGACCGTATCATATGTAAATCGCATACAGAATGGGTATATAGCTTTCCTTCTCATTTGGGGGCCTTGGCATGTTGCTAGATGTCAACCTTGGTCATTGAAATTTAACGACCATCTGATCGGAGGATAATTTATGTTCTAGTAAATTATCACGATTCATTTCATGTCCAATTTGAGGGGAACCCAAAAGGTCACACACAACAAAGTCGAAATCAATGGTTAACAGTGCACAGTACAAATTTAACAGCATATATGATTGCTGTAGGAATTGTTCATAAATGTTTCAATGTGTTTAATTATTGAACAGATCATTTATGAGGTTCCATAGTGGCTTAGGGATTGGTGAATGACGATAGGGGAACTTTGGGAATCAGAATGAATAAATAAATAAAATGTGAATAGTAAAAAAAATTTATTTGTTATTTATTTTTAATTCAAATTCGGCCCAAACTCTTATTAGGGTTTCATAAATCTCATTAAACCACTAAATTATGATCCAATGGCTAAGATTAAATTAGCTTTTATCCCATATCGGATTCTTAATTAATTTTGTTGTCTTTGGAGCACCTATATAAACCCAATTAATTCTTTACAAATTTTTGCACCAAACCTTTCATATCTTGTGTTTATATAAGTGAGCAACTCTAAAGTTTAAGAGTAAGACACTGATTTTGAGGATCCTTATGTCTAATTGACTAGAGGAACCTCGAGTTAAAAGTTTTGAGGTATTTGCCTAGGCTAGCACCAAGGGAAAAATACCCGTGCACTTAAGGCGTAGTCTTGCCGTTGAGTTTGGCTTTGGTGTGTGCATATTTGGAGGCATCACACTTGGGTGGCTCTTTGGAACGTGGAAGAGCTTGTTAGGTTCGATAAAAGCTTGTAGATTGGAGGGAGGACTGGAGGAGTCTTTCTAAGGAAATAGAGAGTGTATTGCTTATCCCTTAGCTAAGTAATTATTCTGTGATGAACTTAGAGATTTATTACCTTTAAGGCTAATAAATATAAATAACTTGTTTATAATAAAAGACATTATAAAAGATACAAGTGGGGTGGGACCAAGGCGTTAATAAAACTTTCCAAACTAAAGTTAATTTAACCAAAGGTATTACTAGAGTTCGATAATGATTTGGTGTCTTCCTTCACTCACTACCTTTTTATGGCCAAAAGGAAAAGATGTGAAGACATCTAGATAATCATTTACTCAAAGCTTACCTTAAAGCATATTTAAAGTGTTGGACTAATTTGGAGGATCTATTGTTTATTTATGTCACCAAGGCAATAAGAGCCTAAGAGGTAAGGGTATTTAAGAAAGTTCGCTTCACCCTCCCTCTGGGGAATTTTCAATGGAGGAATCCATTTGACAGTTATTCACTTAAACTTGCTAAAATCATCAATAATAATTTAAGTCTAAAATTTGCCTCCCATGGTAAAGTATAGACCCAAAGAGCTTAAACTGTATTGGCAGGACTAGGCTTTACCAGACTGACGAATACCAATTTGTCCGTAAATCGTACTATTGACAATGGTTTGAATTTTCTAAGTCATAAGACGCAGCGACCCTTAGGCGTGGTCTTATAACTTAGTGGCGAAGATTGGGTGTCCACAATGACTAGTATAAGCTATGGCATGTTTGATTGCCCAACCCAATGATCAAGGAATTGTGATTTATATCATAAATTGGTTGGGAACCTACCTAATTATCGTATTTTATAACGATCGGCCCTAGTCGGAGTTATGAAATGATGATAATGGGATTCTTGCCCATAAGAAATCCATCATATTGGGGTTGATGCGATTTGCTTAAAATTTTAAAACAATTGAGTGGGAGCAACTTCATAATATTAAAAGCCCATGTTATTATGAAACATTAATGAAAACATATTCATAATTTTAACATTCTCTCTTAACAGGTGGGTTAAAATATTTCACAAATATTCAAATGGCAAACAGAGAATCACTTCACTCCATCCTTGATGAGCATAAGCTCAAATGGGACAACTACAATGACTGGTTTAGAAACCTTAAAATTGTCTTACAACAAGAAAAGATTTTCTATGTTCTTGAAAGACCATTTCCCCCTGAATCCGCAGAAGATGCTGACCAAAATACATTTGATGCTTGGAAGAAACACGTCGATGGTGATGAGAAAGTAGTTTGCATAATGCTTGGCTCTATGTCGGATGACCTTCAGAAAGCTCACGAAGATATGGATGCTCAAACCATCATCTTTCACTTGAATGAGTTATATGCAACTTCTGTTCATACCGTGAGATTCCAAGTGTCATGTGTCTTATTCCAAACAAGATATAATGAAGGATCTGTTAATGGACACATTCTTAAGATGATTGGCCACATTGAAAAATTGGCCAACCTCGGGTTCATCATGGATCATGAGATAGGTCACGATCTAATTCTTCATTCCTTACCAAAAGACTTCTCTAACTTCATTATGCAGTTTCATCTGTCTAATAAAGAAGCTACTTTAGCAGAATTGTACAATCTGATAAAGCAAGCAGAGAAAGGCTTGAAACCGGAGCTTAAAACCTCCGTCATGCTTACGGGTATGGACCTAAAGCCATGAGGCCCAAAGAAAAATAAGGGCAAGGCCAAGGCTCCAGATCACCTAAAGCTCAATGGTAAGGTGAAGAAGAAAAATGGAAAGGGGAAATGTTTCTTTTGTGGAAAGAAGGGTCATTGGAAGAAAGACTGCAGATCCTTGAAAGCCAAGAAAGCTAGGGAAGCCCAAGAGGCCAAGAAGCCCAATGCTTCAGGTACGTTGTATATGATTGAACTATATTCTCAAAACTCTGAACCTTCTACTTGGGTGTTTGACACCGGTTGTGGGACTCACTTGTTTAACAATGTGCAGCGCCTGAGAAACAGTAGGAGACTCCGTCATGGGGAGGTTAACTTACGCATGGGTAATGGAGCAAAACTGGCTACATTGTGCGTGGGGACTTATTCATTAGTTTTGCCGAATAGTTTTGTTTTAGACTTAGAAGATTGTATTTATGTACCTTCTCTAGTAAAGAACATCATTTCAATTTCTTCTTTATGTAATAAAGGCTTTTCATGCCTAATAAGTTGTAATGAATGTTCTATTTATTTCAATGAAATAAAATATGGATATGGTATTTTGAATAATGGTATCTATGTCTTACAAACTAACAAAGAATGTTCAACCTCTAATATATACAACGTTAACTCGAATAATCTCAATGAATCACTTCTATGGCACAGTCGCTTAGGTCATATCAATGAAACAAGATTAACTAAGCTACATAAGGATGGGTATTTCAGACCCTTCAAATATGAACCTTATGGAATTGTGAGTCTTGTTTACTTAGTAAAATGACTAAATTACCCTTCAAAGGTAAAGGACAGCGTG
>SKCR01012131.1:0-53784 GCA_019454045.1 Zanthoxylum bungeanum
TAGATATATTTATCAAAATCAATAATGTTGTAAAAAATGATCTTTTAAAAAAAATGAGAAATATATTTATTTTTATGAGAAATTATAATATATTTTCTTATTGTAATAAGTTTATTATTTTAATAAATTTAGTTTTTTATTAATTTATAATTTAATAATAATAATAATAATAATTAATTAAATTAATAAGTTTCTTATTTTAAAAGAATATTATTGATGTGATCTAATGTATGAGAATTGGGCATTATCCAAATCTAAAATATATAATTTAAATTTTCAGAGAGATTCAACAAATAACCAAAAATAACAGAAATGGGCATTATTTTCAATAAATAACATGACAACATAATTTAATTTAATTTAACAAAATACCAAAAATAGAAAAAAGAAAAAGAAATTCAATCATCACTTTTGTCTACTGGCTGATAACCCAATAGATTGAAAACTCCTAAACAGAAATGGGCTAGGCCCAAGATTTTTACAAGTAGTAAGAATACAGCTGGCAAAATATGACACCATTCGTAATTGTGTTATTATTTACCTGCCAACTCGTTTATACACGAAAGAATTTTTTTTATTTAATTATCAACTATTTATTTTTTCAAAATTATTTTATTGGTTTTTGTAATCAAATTCAAATTTTTAGCATAAACTTTTTTATTTTTGGATGGTTATTGACCTACATGATTTTATATATATATTATAAAGCAATATTGTGGGTGAAAAGAGAAGACTGTCAATGATTAGGATTAAGAAAGATAATTATTAAATGTCTATGTTTATGTGACTCAAATCATTTCATTATAATCTAATGGCTGATACAGAATTCTTTCATGATAGAAATCTCTCTCAAAATGGAAATTATAAGTTACCAAACAAATTAAAAAAAATCATTTCATTGTAAAATCTCTTTGAAATTAAAAACGGGAAATTCTGTAATACCGGCAGTAAGAAAATATTATTTTAGTGGTTATTTTATTTTTAATTTTGATTAAAAATATATAATTGAAAGATTAGATACCACATGGTAAATTCTGTAATACTGTGCCGTAGAAAATATTATTTTGGGATATTTAATTTTGTAATTTAATTAAAAATAATATTATAGAGATTAGATACCACATGGCGCGATGAAAATATATTTTTATTAATATATATATAATATATATATATGTATATTATATATTGTGTTATTAAGTTATAGTATATATATTTTCTATATATAATACAGTTCTTATAAAAATTATAATATATTTTTTTCTTATTATAATACAGTTCTTATAAAATAGAATATAAAATTTTTTTTTTGTAATAGATTATTAATTTAATTTATAGTATTTCTTATTTTAATATGATAGTATAATATGTTTTCTTATTATAATAAGGTTCTTATTTTATATTTTTTAATTTAATAATATTTGTTATTTTAATATGATAGTAAAATATGTTTATTTTTATAATAGAGTTCTTATAAAATTATAATATTTATTTTTATTGTAATAGGTTTTTATTGAATAGATTTATTAATTTAATTTTATAATTTAACAGTAAGTCGTCATGTGGTGCGATACGAAGGCTTAAAATAATTTAATTTATATATATATATTATATATATATATATATAATAGTAAAATAATAAATATGTATTAAGAATTTAAAATATTACATTTTATTAATAAACCTAATGAAAAACGTTTTAAAAATTTTCTGTTAGTTTATCGTTAATTGATCTTAGTGTTAAAAATATAACTGTCAATTAATATTTTAATGAAAAAATAGTAACATATAATTTTGTCATAATTTTAATAATAAATATAATATTTCATAATTCGGATACCCAAATTTTTTTTAAAACAATCTTCGATTTATCTGTTTTATTTTCTTAATCTAATTTTTTTTATATGGTACTAATATAATTGAAAGTAATATTAAATACTTGATAATTAAATAAATAAAATTATTTTCACCTTTTCATAAAATAAAAAATGAAAGGCTTCGTCAGTCGTCACCAGTCCTTGGTCAGTTTAATCAGCCACATAAACACGCAACAGTCACTCTCTACATAATATAAATAAAATTTCTCAAAACAAAATTTTTCCTTCCTTCGCGAGAAATTAAAGGGAAAGTAAACAAGATCGATAGAAAAATTCAACTGGATTGTGTTTATTTTCGTCAAATAAAGAATCAAATCTGCGTATTGGGTTGCTGTTAAAGGCTACAAAGATGGCGGGAATAGCGATAATATTAGATCTGTGGAGGAAAAATCCAAGCCTTTATTCACCACATACTCTTCACTCTTCTGGGTTCCTCTCCGCCGCCGCCGCCGCCGCCTCTGTCTCCGCTGCTGCCCCTTTTGCCTCTCGGTTCTTGTTTGGGTACTCTTTCTATCAATTGCTCGCTTGATATTTGTTATTAACGCGTTACATGTTTTAGTATGTGTGTTTTGTTCGATTATTTTCTTTTTCTTTTTCAATTTTTGGGTTATTTTTCCTTTTCAGGTCAATTTTTGTTTTGTTTATTTCTTCAAGTACTTGTTATTAAGTATTGTTTTGAGAACCTGGACATGGTTAATGAAATTCATTTCTGGGTAGATTGGAAAGCTTGATGTTAAAATTTTAGCTTAGGCACTAGGAATTGGTTGTTTATATATACATTTTGGTAAATTTATATGCCAATAGTTCGGTCATTTTTCTTGATTGTGGTATTTGATTGGAAATAGGTTGCAATTGCCAAAGAAGAAAAATCTTTGGATTCTAATTCGTTATATATTTAGCTAGCTCAAATTTTAATGCTCGTATATTGACTCTTCCTCATCATGCTACAGTTCTCCGAAGATTCCAGTTGCTTACTGTGATGCTGGTGCAGCAATAGCTGAAGATTCATTCCTAATTTTGGGAAAGTACCTGGAAGCATTTTTCAGCATGATGCTATTAAATATACTACCAAAGAGTACAACATCGAATTAAAACCTCTTTTTTCTGCCTTTGAGTTGAGGGCATTTGCCATGACCTCCTTGAGGTCATTCCTGATGTTCTATTTGCCTCTTTTGGAGCCTAATACGAATGCAGAAGAGGATGAGGACGACTTCCTGCAGGACTCTCAAGAACAACGTCGTTTAGATCTGGTTGTTCCCTTTCAGAAATCAGTGAAACAGATTGTTCGTGAGGTAAATTCTATCAATCTTCTCCATTCTCAATTGATGATAGCTTGCGTTCTAGCCGATTTGTATTTATGCACAAATTTCTGTCAATAAGTCTGTTGACTTCATTATCCTTTAGAATTAAGGATTACAATTTTCAGTTTTATAACACAACAGCGTTATGATAATATTACTTCTCTTGACTCGAGAAAATTCCAATCAATTTATATCGAGTTTCAGTTATTAATATCTAGTTTCAATAATCTTTAAATGATATTTTCTTGTAACTGATGGAAAATGCTGAAATTTTATTTCTTTTATAGTAGTTGATGATGTTGCTTATTTGTCCTGAGATAGTTAAGTAAATCATTTTTGCTGTGCCAACTCAGACAACTGTTGTAACTACCAGACGAATTCTGGAAAGACTTGCCGTCCATTATGTTTCACAGCGGTTGGCGTGGAAACTTCTCAAAGGTACCTTCTATCCAGTATGTTATGTACATGTTTGTTTTTACTCAACTGCCTTTAAGTGATTGACGGTAGATAGCAATGTGTATTGATTAATACTAGAGAATAAATTGTTACAATTAACTATTTCTTTTTTAGGGTAAAACTAAAGGTTATTAATTTTTGAATTACTTGTCACACAACTGATGGATTTCATCAATTGTGTGCACTGTGCAGATGTTCCCAAATCTGCAACTCGGAAGGCTCAAAGAGGAATGCCTACTACGGTTTACTTCTTCAGAGTTAGCAGAACTACTTTCAGAGGTCAAAACCTTTACATATATTCCCCCGTCTATTGTACTTTGTTGTTCAAACTTTCTGCTTCACTGTACTCTTTAACCATCATAATATGCCAAAGCAGGGCACTTTCTAGGAGTTGCTGCATCATGGATTGTCCAAATTGGCATCGAGATTTACCGATACTTTTCTCGCGTTATGAACTCTGAGGAAGAAGAGAGTGATGAAGTAGATAAAGTAAAAGAAGCTAAACTTCTTGGAAAGAAGGTTTCTGGTGTTACAATCAGGTGTGGTGCTTCACTTGTTTTTGCATCCGTTGGAGCTGGGATTGGTGCCACCCTCATTCGCCCTTCGGTTGGTCAATGGATTGGTAAGCGTGTAGCCAGTATTTAATTTACCAAGCTGTCTTTTTTGGGAAATTAAACCGAATATCTTGGCACTAACCTGTATTCTCTTCTGCAGGCTGCGCTGTTGGTGATCTGGCTGGACCGATTATTGTATCATTTTGCCTTGACAAAGCTCTTCATCTGGAACTTTAAAGCACTGAAGACGAGTTGAAGAATATATTCTTTCTCCTGCTTCAAATTGACTAGGGTACATGTATTTGAGGATATTTTCTGTGATATAACCATTAGACATTGGTGTTTAGTTTAAGCAGGTGTTGAAGCAGAAGCTGCTTCTAGGCCATTCATCAAAATTTTGCTTTTTTGGTGGTCATTACCATCAGCAATAATCAACTTTTTTATTTTGCCCTTATGTTTTAGTTGTCATGATTAAATTATTGACTGTTAAAGCTGAGAAATGAGTTCAAGGAAGAAATGTTAGCCTTGTCAATAATTCAAATATACCCAATTCATCTCTTGCTCATACTTAAGAAATGTCAAAATCATACAATAGGAAAAGACGAGTTGCAAAATTGAAAATTTGTTCACACTTGTACAATTCTACTGTCTTGAAAGTCTGTTCTAAGGATCATCAACAATGTGTGGTAAAATCTTGGTAATATTTAGAGCTGAAAGCAGACAATCAACCATCTTTCCACCAGACGAAGAGGACAAACCACCTTAGAATCCTAAGTGTCCCAAATCATCACAACAGCAATTACTCCAACACCCAGCAAAACAGCTAAGAACTTGTAATGGGGAGTGTCAACTGAAACTGTCTTCTGGGGTGTGTAACCTTTCAATAGAAGATGGTTTATCGATACATAAATGAACACGCCGCATGCTAAACCCATGGATATAGCAAAAATCCAGTCTGCCACAGGACCTTGCGTCGTAGCGTCAATTACAATACCAATTGCAACACCAACTGGACTAGAAATTGCAAATGCAAACGCATAGGCTACACATGATAAGAGGGGGCGATCTGGAATTATTCGAAGAAGAGCTATTCCCATAGCAATAGCTGCAAATATCTTGTGCAAAGAGATTGTCCATAAAGCTTTCCATGCTTCAGCTTGTGTTTCTGCAACTCCAATTGCGATGCCCTCAAACACTGAATGGAAACACAAGGCTACTATCAATAAGATGCTATCCCCAAATGAACTGGCAGCTGCAAGCGAAAATTTTGAAGAGTGCAAATCTGTGCCATTTTGGACCTATGATGCATACAAATCTAACTGTCCGTTACAATATCAGAAACAGTAATTCACTCACTTAGATAGAATATATGCTACCTGAGAAGATGATTGTAAAGTTGTGGCGTGGCGACTGCTTTTTCCGTCCTCCAAACCCCCTGTAATGAAGAAAAAATGTCAAAAAACTTGTACCTTTCAGGCCTAATTGTAGGACAAACATGAGGACATTCTTTGTTTTGTCCCATACCATGACATTTTTCAAGCTGTTTCAATGATAGGATGCAATTCACAGAATAAAATCAAAATTTCTAAGACAAATAGCTGCCTTGCCTATTTAAGAAAATTTAACAGAACCCTATTTCCAAAGCCCAGCTAAATCAATAAACTATATTAAGCTCGGTTCAATTGCCAATAATTCATTGTTTTCAACCCTAAATCTCTTGAGTTTTCTCTTCAACCAAGTAAAGGTAATTTATCAACAATCTCATTTAACTTTCTAATTAATGAACAGAACTTCAAATCTCAAACCAATCACAAACATAGTACATAGACAAACCCCATAGCAATTTCTCCTTTTTCTTTTTCATTTTCCCAGCAACCAAACAATCACAACACCCAAAAGCCAACTAAAAAAACTCACCTTGATGCTCACCATTAGAACCATCCCACTTCTTCCCAAACACATAAGAAATCACACAATCAGCCAACATAGTCAACAAAAAGCCAACACAAGCCAACATAAACGCAAACGGATACTCTTTACTCGTCAAGTCCCCAAAAGTCTCATTAGCATCACTTAAAAAATGCATCAAAGCAGTACCCAGAAACACTCCCCCTGCAAACTGAGTCCCCAGAACAAGAAACCCTTCATTCCATTTCAAGAAATAAGGTGACACCCCAGCAATGAAAGTGCCCACAAATATTATAATCAAACACCATATCTTCACCAACACTAATGGCTTTGAACGGAGGTCATGGTGCTCTGCTTCAGTGCCGTTATCTTTTTCATCCTCGTCGTGACCTCCGTGAGCGGCGGCCAGTAGAATCAGAGAGAGAAATATGGTGAAAGCTAATAACAAAGAACGAGACATGGTGTTGGATTCAAGACAAATAATTTTAATACATGCATGTATGTGTCTCTGATAATAATTAAGTTCTGGTTTTGGAAGTTTGTTTGTTCGGGGATTAATTTCCTTTTAGTCCCTAAGGTTTAAGATAATACATTTGTTTTCCTTTTTTTGGCTTGTAGTACAAAAGAAAGGGGCAGTACTGAGATTGATTGACTTGACTCACGAAGAGTGTTTAGTAGTACAGGAATAAAATTTAACGGATGAGATTTCTAAGTCTCAAGTCACGACTATGAGTAATTTCTTTGGGAGTACAAGGTAAGGTATAGGGGACCACGTGGTGTTAATTGGGAGAAAGGGCTAATTATAGATTCCGCTTAGTATTCGTAGGAGAAGACCCTGTCCTGATTAGGGGTTATGGTAATTTTACCCACAATTCCGAAACCCGCAAAAAATCCGTCTGCAATGGGTAGGATTGGGTAAATTATATTAGTGGGTGCGGTGCGGGTTTGGTAATTTAAAGCAGAACCCGCTGCGGGGTGCGGTGCGGGTTTGTATTTAAGAGAAAAAATCGGGTATTCCCGCTGCGGGTACCATATACCCGCAATATTATTTTTATTAATTAATATTTTTATGACAATATAAAAAAACATTCATATAAAAAACTAACAAAACCTAAACCTAAAACACTAATTCACAGTTCCACACTCCACACTCACCAGCCGCCGCAACCTGCCCTATAATTTTTTGACTTATGATTCTATTATTTTTTTTTTATAATCACACTTGTTAATAATTATAATGCAAAAATTTGGATTAGTTCACATAATCAGAAACGGGAGATGAACAAAATAAGCTAGTGTTTGCTGCAACTTCAGTAACTCTTCATTACACTTACACCACTTGAGCATTGTAAGCATCACTTTCATTACACTTAGCATAAAAAATATGACCAAAGGTTGGTGATTACTTTTTAGCTTATTGTCGATTGTGTTGGCTAATTTAGATCATTATAATTATGAAGGGAATACTCGTTTTAATTCTGTTTATATGAAAAATAAACATATGGTATTGAGTCTTTCATACATTAAGTTATTTATGTACTGTATATACATACATTGCATGTTGTATATGTCAAATGAAAAACAAATGTGAAAACTACAGCTAGCAGCTAGCAATTAAAAAATAAATTATTTAATTAAAAAAATTATATTATTAAGAACACAAAGTAATTCAATATTTTAAAAAACCCGCAAAAAATCCGTTGGGTACCAATGCGGGTTTGGTAATTTATTTTTATATGCGGTGCGGGTTTGGTAATGAAAATTAAAACCCGCAACGGGTATGGTGCGGGTTTGGTAATTTATTTACATATGCGGATGCTGGTTTAGTAATGGAAAACCTGCACCATACCCTACCCACTGCCATCCCTAGTCCTGATATTATTATTACGTGTCATGTCTTTATTTTATTTTGATTATGGTTATGATTATGATTATGAATTTTTTTAACAAATTTGTTTGAGCGATTTTTGTGCGCGAAGAAGAAAATAAATGTGTAAGGTTCAAATCTCATGAGATAAAGTCCCAGCAATGAGTGTTTGATTAAGAGAATAAGTCTCCAAGGGGCACAAACATACAAATTACAGTCCTAAAAGTTATAGAAACTAAAAGATAAAAAAAAAAATGTCCGTTTGAGTAGGGGTGAGCATCGGTTCCGGGTTTACCCAGAACCGATTGGAACCGGACCGAAAATCCGGGTTTGGAACCGGAACCGGTTGTAACCGGTCCGGTTCCGGTTCCAAATATAAGGAACCGATTTTAACCGGTCCGGTTCCGGTTCCAGAATGATGGGAACCGGAACCGGACCATTTAACCGGAACCGGAACCGTATTTGAGACCCGAATTTGGAACCGGTTTAGGAACCGGTTTAGAGTCTTTAGACCAGAAAACGTCGTCGTTTTTTACTTTTTTTAACTGCCTAAAGACTTCCCCAAGGACCGGCCCCAACCCTAAATCTAAAAGTAAAACATTTCAGACTTTCTCTCATTCTCATTTCTCACTTCGGCGCAGCAACCATAGTACCAACCCTTGATCTGATTTTTTTCTCTAACTTGATTCTCTAATTTCTAATTTTTCCAGGTACCCACTCTTTTGCTTTTGTTGTTTCTTTGTTTTTCAACTTATTGTTTGCTATTTTGCCAGGTACCCACTCTTTTTTTCTCTGACTTGTTTATTTGTTTTTCTCTGACTTGATTCTTTAATTTCTAATTTTGCTCGATTGGAATTTCAGTTCTGTTCTGTATCTTCTTTCTGATTTTTTTCTCTGACTTGATAATTTTTTTTTCAGTTTTGGAGATAAAGACTTTGATCCTTAAAAACCCATGTTGTTTTTGTTGTTTAAGTTTCTCTTATATATCCCTTGGATCGATCTTTTTGATCAATAATGTTTGATATTTTCTGACTGCATCATATAGTGTAGAAATTATATATGCATGCTTAAACAAAGTTAGGTCACACAGGGAGCTTCTCCACTTTTGCTTTATGGCTTCAATTAGGCAATGGATTCTTTTTGTTTGCTGAGTAATAATGGTTGGCTGGCAATGGCATATATATCTTCCTTTAATATCCTTTCTCCAGTTCATTTGCTCATGCATATTTGGAATCTTATTGATTCTCTTTTGCTTACAAACAAATCTTAAACCTAAGAGATTACTTAATATGGGATCAAATGGATAATATATAAACTATATATATACACACACACTCTTTAAATTTTAGGGCTTATTTCTTGCATCTCCACGAGTGTCAATGATAGGGTTATAGTCTTTGCATATGTTATCAGTCATCATTAAAAGTTTGACGATATTTTTCTCTTATGTCCGCTTTAATGTTGTCGCCTTGAAAGCTCCATTGTTGCTTCCTTTTGGCGATAAAATGATTTTCTGCCAGATCTTGGCCTCCTATAATTTTCAGAAAATTAATTAAACAGAACCGAAGCTTCTGTTCCTTTTTCACTGCACAGGAAAAAAAAATCAATCAATATTAAAGATTAAAAAATGTAACTGCTACTTTTAAACAATTTAATTATTTTCATTACCAATATATTAATAAAGAGAATCAAAAGAATCCCAGGTTGGCAGTGGCGAGATTATGACTAGAGTATTACACATTTATTTATATCAACATTCAAAATAGGGTAATTCAGAACCGGACCGGAACCGGACCGGAACCGAATTGGAACCGAATAACATGGTACCCTGTTTAATTGGGTAGGTTCCGGTTCCACTTTGTTAGGAACCGGTTTTTTTCGGGTAGGTTCCGGTTCCATACAGAACCGGAACCGAACCCTGTTTTGCTCACCCCTACGTTTGAGTCTTCATTTGATCGAAGTTTTTCTCTCTGTACGAGTGAGCTTTTATAGTGAAACTTGTAAACCGCTTGAGCAGTCCCAATATCTCCCTGCAGCTGCAGGATCGTGTCTTCAACTGTTGGGTTGTGCGTCTCAACTGCTTGATCGTAGGTTGAGCTTTTATAGTGAAGCTTGTAAACTACTTGGGCGGTCCTAGTATCTCCCTACAGCTGCTGGATCGTGCCTTCAACCGTTGGGTTGTGCGTCTCAACTGCTTGATCGTGGGTTGAGCTTTTATAGTGAAGCTTGTAAACTGCTTGGGCGGTCCCGGTATCTCCATGCAGTTGCCGGATCGTGCCTGTAACCGTTGAGCTACGTGTCTCAACTGCTCGGTTGTGGAGGGAAAACCCTCCAACTGCTGCGATCGTGGAAGCAACTGCATCATGCATTTTCGTCATAACCGCTAATTCGGTCGTCTCAAGCTCTTCGTCGCTCTTCGCTCCATCGTCCTTCCTCCCTTCGTTCTTTCCTTCGTCTTAGGGCGATTTTGTTCTAGGGTGACTAGAATTTCCTCTGTCAACAATTGTCCCCCAAATTTACCTTGATTGAACCGGAAGTGAAGATCGAGGTGAATTTTTTCGGTCTTCCATCGACGAAAAAGCGTATAGATTGGAATGATAGAAACTTGTACGGTCATTCCTCTTTGTTCTAAGGCGATTTTTCGGCTTTTCATCCAGGTTCGTTCCTTCCTCGTGCAGGGAGATATTGGGCGCAAACCTCTGGGGAGGCTGCTTATGAGGCATATGACTTGGCATGATTGGCAGCCTATGCTCCACCAACGTCCTATCTAAACCAGGCATCTCATTGTAGTCCCATGCAAAACAATCTTTATACTCTTACAGTAAACAAATTAGCTTTTCGCGTACCTGGGACTTCAGTTCCTTGCTGACGTAAGTGATGCGTCTATTATGCTCGCTCCCCATATTTACCTCGTCCAATGCATCTTGTCCTCTTGAGATATTTGTCTTTCGTCGTCCATTCAGAGCGTATTTTTATTCTTCCATTGATTCACCTCATTCTATCAAGCAGTCCACTCCACATAGTTCTCTTATCTTGTCCTCCGTCTGATGCGCCAGCAGTTTGCCTCTTAAGGTCGAAATCGCGGCATGTACTTCTGCCTCATTTCTTCGCTCTGCTACATAGGCCATTAAATTGGCATTGGAGGCCGCAAAAGCGGCTTGCTCCTTATTCTGCTTGTTCTTCATTTAAATTACTGTGCGTTGGCTCTCCAAAAACCACTGTGGTTGGTCTCGTCTGTGCGAACAAATCATTAAGCAGTCCTGCGGGGTACGACTCATCATTTTGAGCCACAATGGCCGGGCTTTCCTGTAGGCATTGTATTTTTTCATGTGAAACCCGATGATGAGTCTCAGTTGGAGGCATTACTTTTTTAGTCGAGGAAGTTGCGGGAAACGATCGTCGGAAGGGAATCGGTATTTTGTTAGTTCTTATTCACTGGATTAGCTTCGGGTTCGCTTGTTGGACCTCCGTGTTAAAACACATGACACAAATTAAAAATAATTAAAACATTTAAAACACATGTCACAAATTTTAATTAAAACTAATTGAAATTAAATTAAAGTTAAAACGAAACCAATTAATTAAATTAAAATTGAAAATTTAATAACTAATTTAAAATTAAACCAAATTTAAACGAATTAAAGTAAAATTAAATTTAATTAAAGCTAATTGAATTAAAATTAAACTAAAATACAATTGAATTAAATTAAATTCACAAATTAAATCCAATTAAATTAATTCCAATTTAAATTAAATAATTCACTTCCAAATTAAAATCAAATCAAAATAAATTCATTCCTAATTTAATAAATCACTCACCAATTTAAAATAAATTCCCACCTAAAATATAAATATTATTGCCTAAAATAAATTAAGTAAATCCCTCCATAATTAATTGATTTTATTTCCTAAAATCCATGCAAACCCTAACCCTACCCTCTCACTATAAATATAACACAAAATTGCAACCCTATTCCTCCCCCAACTACTTCACCCTCACGACACAAACAATAAACTAAAAACAAATAAACCCTAAAGCTTGGCTTCCATATCCTCATTGTGCACGAGACACTCTCACAAAAAATAAACAAAAGCCACACAGCACTCACCAAAAACCTAAAAGACTCAGCAGCGCATCAGCCTATTACACCCTACAGCCCTCACGCCCTGCAGACCTTCAGCGCACGAACAGCCCCATAGCCCCTCAAATTCACACACAGTCTGCTCCTTCAACGCCCTTCAACACCATCACCCACTCGCCAGCCTAGCCAATCTTCACGCACCAGACTTTCAACCACCGACTGAAACATACACGCAGCCACAGGCCTCTCACGAAACAAACTCACGCCTCAAGCCATAGCCTTCACAAACATAAGCTCCTCACGTTAAACCAAAGCTCACCAACGCCTCTCACACAATTTTCCATGCCTCTGCCCATTACCCTACACAAATAACGCCCAAAACCAACGCGCACAGAAGCCACCAAAGTCCACCCCCCTGACCGACACCTAGCCCTCACTCAAAGCCACCAACCGACCAAAGCCCCCTAAACCATGAGCAAATAAAGCCATAAACGCACCCTCACTGACCAACAAAACAAAACAGAAAATAAACCCTCAACCAACGTGAAACCAGAACCCCTAAACTGCCCCCAAAGTCACTAAATCAACGTGAAGAATAACCCTAAAACCCACCCTAAAACAGTGAGTAAACAACCCCACAAAATCACCAAAACAGTCCCTTATTTCTCATAAAACAGTGACCAGAAAATACCCTTAAACAGCAGAAAAACAGTGGCAAAATGGGGTGAAAACAGCAGTCCCAGCAGTGAAAACAGCGAGGAAAAAAGTGAACCAGCGAACCAGAAAATTTGCGGAGTGATAGCCCTACCGACGGCCGTGAAACGCGAGTTCAAAAGTCGACATAAAAGGTTAGACCTGATGGTATTTTCCACATTCGTTTTCTGTTTTATTTGTATTATTTATTGAATATTGCTTGCATGATTGTTATGTTGAAATGCATGTTGTGGCCCTTGAGTAGATAAATATGCATGGATTATGAGATATTGTATGTTGTGGCTTTGGAATAAAATGAAAGATGTGTTAACTCTCGTGATATGTCGGATGGAAACCCGGACATAAATTTCATAGCCGATTCTGAATGGACGGTAGTATGATCTGCACTCGGGATACAACTCCACGTACCGCTTGAGTAAACGACACTTTCTTTTATTTTATATTGCTTTCATTTATTTATTTTTCGTCATTTGAATTTCGCATGTTATTTGTATGCATGATGCAATCGAGCGCACGGGCTTAGTAAGTCGGATTAAAGGTCCCCTATTTGGAGGGGTTAAAATCATTTACCACGATGCTTTGCCGCGTCGGTTGATGTGTGTTCGGTTGAATGTGAGATATGTTCAATCGGACATACTAAGTTTGATATTATTGTCTTTATTCCTTGTATGCGTGATGCAATCGAGCGCATGGGTTTAGTAAGTCGGATTAAAGGTCCCCTATTTGGAGGGGTTAAAATCCTTTACCACGATGCTTTGCTGCGCCGGTTGATGTGTGTTCGGTTGGATATAAGATATGTTCAATCGGGCATACTAAGTTTGATGTGATTGTCTTTATTTTTATATGCATGATGCGATCGAGCTCATGGGCTTAGTAAGTCGGATTAAAGGTCCCCTATTTGGAGGGGTTAAAATCCTTTACCACGATGCTTTGCCGCGCTGGTTGATGTATGTTCGGTTGAAAGTAAGATATGTTCAATCGGGCACACTAATTTTGATATTATTGTCTTTATTCTTTGTATGCATTATGCAATCGAGCGCATGGGTTTAGTAAGTCGGATTAAAGGTCCCCTATTCGGAGGGGTTAAAATCCTTTACTACGATGCTTTGCCGCGCCGGTTGATATATATTCGGTTGAATATAAGATGTGTTCAATCGTGTATACGAAGTCTCATATAGTTGTCTTTGTCTTTGTACGCATTGTAATGGAAAACGCATGGGATTATTGTGATGGACTAAAAAGGTTCTCCATTTGGGGGAAGAAAAAGCCTAAAAGGCTACCTTTACCATGATATTCGCCACATCTTTCATATATTGGATGCATCATTTACCTTAGTCTTGGCTTAATGTAGTATAATTCATATATCAATGTTATGGTAGCATTTGAGTATTATTTCTTGTAGTATATCGGATGGAAACCCAGACATAAATTTCGTAGCCGATTCCGAATGGACGGTAATGCGGTCTGTACTTGGGATACAATTCCACGTACCACTTGGAAAAGTGCTCACATGTGTGTTTGTGTCAATATTAGTTATCTTCTTTTGCACTACATCATATCATGCTTACTTTAATGCCTAATTGCATCCTTAAGTGTCTTTTTGCATTATGTACTTAGTTGACCCTTTTATTTGTGCATGGACATGTAATGGTTATTTGTTTATGATATATCTATAAAATCACATTTGATTCACCTTTATGTGTGCTTGTGTGGTTAGTGTGTGCCTGTGTTTCCATGAATACAATATGTCAATGAAGTTGTATGTTTGTTGCTACTTTGACGTACTTTCAAGCATGCAATCTTAGATGTGAAATATATGCAAATTTAGGTGTAAGTTTTATTTTTGCGCATATGGATTTAGAAGCATTATACTCTTGGAAATAAGTGTTACTTAAGCTTGATTAAATTATTACACAAATCCTTTCATTACAAGTGACATAAGTAAGGGACCATTCTGAACCCAACGATTTGAGGTCTTCCCTTGCGACGGGTGAGTGCGGCCTTAAATCTCATTTTCTCGGTTCACACCGGATGGCGACTCCATTATTCTCCGGTTTAGTCCCCCGTGGCTACTCCATACTCCCGACTAGGCCGCGAGCCTAGGACAGCATGCGTCGCCTTGTTTCTGTGTCCCACAGTCTGGCGACTCCACTGGGGATAGAGAATCGGCCCCGAAATATTGTCTTGTAATGTTTGGATTTATGTTTTAATTGACCGTGTCTATAGTGGATAAAATGTGGGTTTAATCAAAGGCATTTTGAAGCTAGGTAATGGTTTGGTGTCTTCCTTCATTCACTACCTTTCTAGAAGGAAAAGCCGTGAAGGCACCTATATAGTCATCTACTCGTAGCCTATTGTGATGGACTAATTTGGAGGACTCGTTGTTTTTATTCCTGACACCAAGCGATAAGAGCCTAAGAGGCTTGGGTATTTAAGTGAGCCTCGCTCTACCTTCCCTCTGGCGAATCTACAACGGGAAATCCATTTGACAGTCAGTCACACACCATAGCTCGTTGGCACGTACCTTAGTGTATAAAAAAGGGTGCGCTCACTTGGTCGCTCGAACCCTTGATTGGGAAGACCTAGTTGTGGGCCATCCTTCGCCGGTGAGAGCCTTTGTCTATACTCTTGCGAACCCACCCATAGACCGGGGTTGTATGGTTAAAGTAACAATTATTTCCTTGAGTATGTGCTTATGGACCATCCTCATTTGGATGCAGTTGGACTATTGTAAGAAATGCAAACTTGCTGGGCCATTTAAACTGGGGCGAGTTCGTATCTTATGACCATTAGGCCCAAAGCTTCTGAAATGTTGATGGGCCATTATGTAGAAATTATTGTTTTATGCTTGAATTATCTTGTTATGTTTGTGTTTTGGACCATCGTTATTTGGATCCAGTTGGACCTTTTTTCAAGAGATGTGAACTTGTTGGGCCATTTAAACTGGGACGAGTTCGTGTCCTTTGACAGTTGGGCCAAAGGCTTCTAAAATGTCGATGGGCCATTTTATGTATTGGCCTTTTATCATCTGAAGTTATTTGGTTATGTTATCGCGAAGTGTAAACCTGCTGGGCCATTTCAACTGGGACAAGTTTGCACCGCGCAATAATATGATTGAACACTTTAAAATGATAATGGGCCAATTAGTGCAAATTATTTTATAAACTTATTTATTCCATACATCGCATACATGACATGCAATCATGCATACACGCATCATGCTAACCCCCTTTGTGTTAAAAGCCATCATAGATACCTGTTGGGTTGGGGGAAGACTTGTCAGAAAACCATCAGCCAATATGAATGAGTCAGCTAACGAGGGATCCCGCCTGGATCAATTGGAGACCAAAATAACATGAATTATTGAGATATTGCAAGCTCTAACTAATGTTGTGGCCAGTTTGACCGCACTCTGTATAGCCGATAACAGAGAGATGAACAATCAGAATGGAAAGACCATCGGGGAACCTTCGGAGACCAACTCCCTCCTTCCGATATCGCCTCTATCAGAAATAGACGATTCTCCAATCTTGGTAGACCTTTGTCAAAGGTGTTTAAGAACTGAAGATGCAAGGACTTCTAAAACCCTTAAAACCTAGACCACTTCCTAACCCTGTGCCACCGTACCTCAACCTAAATCGGTATTGTTACTTCCACCAAGAAAGGGGTCATGAAACTAATAACTGCATCCGCCTTAGGCATGAAATCCAAAACCTCATTGATGCCCATAAAATACCCAACCCGAAAAAGAACAAGCCAACATACACAGAAAACCTCCACCTACCCACATTATTGACTCCGGCCTACCCGACAATCTTGCCTTCCCAACCCACAACTAGCAAACTTCTTGCACGGGGATACGAGGCAACAGTGGTAAAAGTGAAATAAAGCAAATGGATTATCTTTGGGAAAAATTCGCAGACAGTGATGAGACGGGAGTTGCAAAAGGGAAAAGTGAATGGGAAGAAGAACTACTGTACCTGGAGAAATTGATGGTTGAAGGAAATAAGAAAGCAAGGGAAAATAAAGTTGCAATTTATGGAGATGTTTGTCTCCCAGATCTTATTCAGTTGTGATCCAGCATTTATTAATAGAGACATTGATTTTGTCTATTTGTTCGAACCTTTCCTTAATGATAATAAAGATGTTCATTTCGTTAACTTGCTTGAGTCTCTGCAACATAAGTATATTGGACAAAAGTATTCAACCCTGATTCCATGACATTCAGTGACACTCAGAACATGGTACATTTTTGGAAGAAGCAAACAGAAAAGACAGGATAGCCATTCAGTAATGAGAAACGGGACAGTGAGACTGTCAAATTTAGAGGAGAATGAGTTCACCGAACTGATCGACGCAGACAGATTGAAACAGTACTTTGCTTGAGGAAGAAAAGACCGAGCAGTCATCAAGAGAATTGGCAGAAGACCTAACCCAACGGCATAAGAAACACATACATGCATGCATACACGTAACCCATTTTGCATTCCTTTTGTGTTTGTTTTGTTTTGTGTTCACAGGTTTTGAAGAAGACAAGGGAAAGCGGCAAAGACAAGCCATTCAGAAACATCAAAAGCACAGTATCAGATTCGGGTAATAATCCTAGGGCTGAGGCCCATATTGGTGTCAGATGCGGGTAGTAATCCGAGGGTTGAGGCCCACATTAGTGCTAGTTTTGGGGAGGAGTCAAGGCTGAGGCCCATATGAGTTTGAGTTTCGGGAATGGATCACAAGGGGCGGAGCCCACATTATCAGAAGATAACGGAAGAATTCTATGGAATTAGTGAAAAAAAAAAGAAAAAGAGAAAAAATGAGAGAGAGAAATCTTTGATAGTTAGACGTATGTCCGGTGATGACATTGTTTGTTGTAGGGAGAAGATTTAGAAACGATAAGTGCGAGACGTGCTCTCATCCGGTATTCTGAATAGATTGATCTTAGTTGGACTCGCGAGCACTTGATTACGGGATCTCAACAGTGGAAACCTGAGTGGTTGGAACGATGACTAGTCGAAGGGATGATGGATCGGTGAATGACCGTTTGCCTGGATGTCCACCCTGGTTTACTTATGCTACGATATATGATATGGTTGGAAGCAAAGAAAGTCTCTAAAAAGAAAAGAAAAACAGACCGCTTATAACCGATAAGCGTGAAGCTACCCATGGGCGAGTATTAGGACCACCATGAGGAGAAATGCGACCTTAAATGGTAGATGTGTCAAAAAAAACGATGAAAAGAATATACAAGAAAAGAAAGAGAAGACCATATCATGTTGAGTATGCCGAAGTAATCACAGAAAGTGATCAAGACATCCAGATTGGTTAGACCCACTGGTCCGATTCTCCGAAGCGAAATCATCAAGTTGGCTAACTTAAGGAAAATGTTGTGAAAGAACCTTTGCACACACACACTAGGAGTCTAGTTCAGATCACTTATTCAGACGATTGAAGTTGAGCGTATCGAGTACTTTGAAGATTCTCCAGTTTTGACGTGAAGCATTCGTTGAGGACGAATATATGTCTAGCTATCAAGATTATCTCGCGAGAGACAATACAATATGTTGGAATGGAACATCAGTGGTTCTGCCGGGTATGGCATTCTTGGGGCGAGGCCCATATCAGTAGCAGTTTGGGATGAGGTCCACATCAGTATCAGTCTGGGGCGAGGCCCATATCAGTAGCAGTTTGGGACGAGGTCCACATCAGTATCAGTTTGGGGCGAGGCCCATATCAGTATAAAGTTTGGGGCGAGGCCCACATCTGTTTAGCATGGGGGTGAGGCCCATATCAGTTTCATCATGGGGGCGAGGCCCATATCAGTATCTGCATGGGGGCGAGGCCTATATCAATATCAGTTTTGGAAAAGAGGCCCCTATCAGTAACAGTTCGGAGGCGAGGCCCACATCTTTTCAGAATCAGTCTTGCCGAGTATGGCACTCTGGAGGCGAGACCCACATCTTTATCAGTCTTGCCGGGTATGGCACTCTAGGGGCGGGGCCCACATCCTTATCAAATTAGTCCTACTGAGTATGGCACTCTAGGGGAGAGACCCGCATCGCATCAGTATCGGCCTGGGGGCGAGGCCCAAATCAGTATCAGTTTACGGGCGAGGGCCACATCAGTACCAGTTCAGGGTCGAGGACCCACTACATCATCAGTTCGAGGGCGAGGTCCATATTGTCAGCGGTGTTGGGTCGAGGTACCCAGGGTCGAGGGGCCCCCGTTTTCGGTTGTAGTTTCGGGTCGAGGTGCCCACTACATCATCAGTTCGAGGGCAAGGTCCCTATTGTCAGCGGTGTTGGGTCAAGGTTCCCAGGGTCGAGGTGCCTCCGTTGTCGGTTGTAGTTTCGGGGCAAGGTGCCCACTACAGTATCAGTTGTAGGGGTGAGTCCCAGGGTCGAGGCCCACATCAGCATCAGTTTCAGAGATGGGTCTCAAGGCCGAGGCCTACGTCATCATCAGTATCAGTTGTAAGGATGAGTCTCAGGGTTGAGGCCCACATTCAGCATAAGCATCAGTATCAGTTGCGGATATGAGTCCCGAGGGCGAGGCCTACATCAACATTAGTATCAGTTTCGGGGATGAGTCACATGGTTCAGACCCACACCAGCTACAGTATCAAGTTTTGGGGGACGAGTCCCAGGGTCGAGGCCTATATCATCATCTTCAGAAGCTTGGGGATGCATCCTACGGTTGAGACCCACATCATCATAAGTATATTCCATTTTGGGGATGCGTCCCCGGGCCGAGGCCCATTTGGTGAGTAGTATTGAGATGCGTCCCAGGGTCGAGGCCCTTGTTGTCGGTTGCAGTTATTGGGATGCGTCCCAGGGTCATGGACCCACTGCATCATATTTTGGGGATGCGTCCCCGGGCCGATGCCCATTTTGTCAGCGGTATTGAGATGCGTCCCAAGGTCGAGGCTCCCGTTGTCGGTTGCAGTTATTGGGATGCGTCCCAGGGTCGTGGACCCAGTGCATCATATTTTGGGGATGTGTCCCCGGGCCGAGGCCCATTTTGCCAGCGGTATTGGGATGCGTCCCAGGGTCGAGGCCCCCGTTATTGGTTGCAGTTATTGGGATGCGTCCTAGGGTCATGGACCCACTGCATCAGTTTGGGGATGCGTCCCCGGGCCGAGGCCCATTTTTTCAGCGGTATTGGGATGCGTCCCAGGGTCGAGGCCCATGTTGTCGGTTGCAGTTATCGGGATGCGTCCCAGGGTCGTGGACCCACTGCATCATAATTTGGGGATGCGTCCCCGGGCCGATGCCTATTTTGTCAGCGGTATTGGGATGCGTCTCAGGGTCGAGGCCCCGTTGTCGGTTGCAGTTATTGGGATGCGTCCCAAGATCGAGGTCCACTGCATCATCAGCTCGGTGGAGCAGCAGGCAAGTCAGGTGGCAGCTGGCGAGCCATGTAAGTAAAAATGCATTGCATAACTTTGATAGGATTGTTCAAAGTCACACACTGCACAAGTCCCATCAAAGTATGGGCGACTGTAGGCATTGCATTTTTGCATGTGAAACCGATGATGAGTCTCAGTTGGAGGCACTACTTTTTAGTCGAGGAAATTGCGGGAAACGATCGTTGGAAAGGAATCAGCATTTTGTTAGTTCTTATTCACTGGATTAGCTTCGGGTTCGCTTGTTGGACCTCCGTGTTAAAACACATATCACAAATTAAAAATAATTAAAACATTTAAAAACACATGTCACAAATTTTAATTAAAACCAATTGAATTAAATTAAAGTTAAAACGAAACCAATTAATTAAATTAAAATGAAAATTTAATAACTAATTTAAAATTAAACCAAATTTAAACGAATTAAATTTAATTAAAGCTAATTGATTAAAATTAAACAAAAATACAATTGAATTAAATTAAATTCACAATTAAATCCAATTAAATTAATTCCAACTCAAATTAAATAAATAAAATTAAATTTAAATTAAATTAAATAATTCACTTCCAAATTAAAATCAAAACAAAATAAATTCATTCCTAATTTAATAAATCACTCACCAATTTAAAAGAAATTCCCACCTAAAATATAAATATTATTGCCTAAAATAAATTAAGTAATCCCTCCCTAATTAATTGATTTTATTTCATTAAATCCATGCAAACCCTAACCCTACCCTCTCACTATAAATATAACACAAAATTGCAACCTTATTCCTCCCCCAACTACTTCACCCTCACAGCACAAACAATAAACTAAAAACAAATAAACCCTAAAGCTTGGCTTCCATATCCTCACTGTGCACGAGACACTCTCACAAAAAATAAACAAAAGCCACACAGCACTCACCAAAAACCTAAAAGACTCAGCAGCGCAGCATCCTATTACACCCTACAGCCCTCACGCCCTGCAGACCTTCAGCGCACGAACAGCCCCATAGCCCCTCAAATTCACACACAGCCTGCTTATTTAACGCCCTTCAACACCATCATCCACTCGCCAGCCCAGCCAATCTTCACGCACCAGACTTTCAACCACCGACTTAAACATACACGTAGCCACAGGCCTCTCACGAAACAAACTCACGCCTCAAGACATAGCCTTCACAAACATAAGCTCCTCACATTAAACAAAAGCTCACCAACCCGCCTCTCACCACATTGTCCATGCCTCTTCCCATTACCCTACACAAATAACGCCCAAAACCAATGCGCACAGCAGCCACCAAAGTCCACCCCCTGACCGACACCTAGCCCTCACTCAAAGCCACCAACCGACCAAAGCCCCCTAAACCATGAGCAAATAAAGCCACAAACGCACCGTCACTGACCAACAAAACAAAATAGAAAATAAACCCTCAACCAACGTGAAACCTGAACCCATAAACTGCCCCCAAAGTCACTAAATCAACGTGAAGAAATAACCCTAAAACAGTGAGCAAACAACCCCAAAAAATCACAAAAACAGTCCCTTATTTCCCATAAAACAGTGACCAGAAAACACCCTTAAACAGCAGCAAAACAGTGGCAAAACGGGGTGAAAACAGCAGTCCGAGCAGTGAAAATCGTGAGGAAAAAAGTGAACCAGCGAACCAGAAATGTTGCGGAGTGATAGCCCTTCCGACAGCCGTGAAACGCGAGTTCGAAGTCGACATAAAAGGTTAGACCTGATGGTATTTTCCACATTCGTTTTCTGTTTTATTTGTATTATTTATTGAATATTGCTTGCATGATTGTTATGTTGAAATGCATGTTGTGGCCTTTGAGTAGATAAATATGCATGGATTATGAGATATTGTATGTTGTGGCTTTGGAATAAAGTGAAAGATGTGTCAACTCTCGCGGTACATCGGATGAAAACCCGGACATAAATTTCATAGCCGATTCTGAATGGACGGTAGTATGATCTGCACTCGGGATACAACTCCACGTACCGCTTGAGTAAACGACACTTTCTTTTGTTTTATATTGCTTTGATTTATTTATTTTTCGTCATTTGAATTCCACATGTTATTTGTATGCATGATGCAATCGAGCGCACGGCCTTAGTAAGTCGGATTAAAGGTCCCCTATTTGGAGGGGTTAAAATCTTTACCACGATGTTTTTCCGCGCCGGTTGATGTGTGTTCGGTGAATGTGAGATATGTTCATCGGGCATACTAAGTTTGATATTATTGTCTTTATTCCTTGTATGCGTGATGCATCGAGCGCATGGTTTAGAAAGTCGGATTAAAGGTCCCATATTTGGAGGGGTTAATCCTTTACCACGATGCTTTGCCGCGCCGGTTGATGTGTGTTCGGTTGGATATAAGATATGTTCAATCGGGCATACTAAGTTTGATGTGATTGTCTTTATTTTTGTATGCATGATGCGATCGAGCGCATGGGCTTAGTAAGTCGGATTAAAGGTCCCCTATTTGGAGGAGTTAAAATCCTTTTACCACGATGCTTTGCCGCGCTGGTTGATGTGTGTTCGGTTGAAAGTAAGATATGTTCAATTGGGCATACTAATTATGATATTATTGTCTTTATTCTTTGTATGCATGATGCAATCGAGCGCATAGGCTTAGTAAGTCGGATTAAAGGTCCCTTATTTGGAGGGGTTAAAATCATTTACCACGATGCTTTGCCGCGCCGGTTGATATATATTCGGTTGAATATAAGATGTGTTCAATCGGGTATACGAAGTCTCATATAGTTGTCTTTGTCTTTGTATGCATTGTAATGGAAAGCGCATGGGCTTATTGTGATGGACTAAAAAGGTTCTCCATTTGGGGGAAGAAAAAGCCTTAAAGGCTACCTTTACCACGATATTCACCGCGTCTTTCATATATTGGATGCATCATTTACCTTAGTCTTGGCTTAATGTAGTATAATTCATATATCAATGTTATGGTAGCATTTGAGTATTATTTCTTGGAGTATATCGAATGGAAACCCAGACATAAATTCCGTAGCTGATTCTGAATGGACGGTAATGCGGTCTGTACTTGGGATACAATTCCACGTACCACTTGGAAAAGTGCTCACATGTGTGCTTGTGTCCATATTAGTTATCTTCTTTTGCACTACATCATATCATGCTTACTTTAATGCCTAATTGCATCCTTAAGTGTCTTTTTGCATTATGTACTTAGTTGACCCTTTTATTTGTGCATGGACATGTAATGGTTATTTGTTTATGATATATCTATGAAATCACATTTGATTCACCTTTATGTGTGCTTGTGTGGTTAGTGTGTGCCTGTGTTTCCATGAATTCAATATGTCAATGAAGTTGTATGTTTGTTGCTACTTTGATGTACTTTCAAGCATGCCATCTTAGATGTGAAATATATGCAAATTTAGGTGTAAGTTTTATTTTTGCGCATATGGATTTAGAAGCATGATACTCTTGGAAATAAGTGTTACTTAAGCTTGATTAAATTATTACACAAATTCTTTCGTTACAAGTGACATAAGTAATGGACCATTCCGAACCCAACGGTTTGAGGTCTTCCCTTGCGAGGGGTGAGTGCGACATTAAATCTCATTTTCCCAGTTCACACCGGGTGGTGACTCCATTATTCTCCGATTTAGTCCCCCGTGGCTACTCCGTACTCCCGACTAGGCCGCGAGCCTAGGACAGCATGCGTCACCAGTTTCTGTGTCCCACATTTCCCTTTCATTCAGAACACTGGTCGGCCCATAATTCGGCCGAGTACTTCATCCCTTCGTACATGAAGTACTCGGCCGAATTTGTCTCTGCAGCGAAAGGCTTGTTGTCGGCATGCACTATCTCCACCTTGTCCATCTGGTTCCAGAAAACTAGACATTGATGAAGGGATGAAGGGATGCATTGGCTGCCATGTATCCAATCTCGTCCTAGGAGCATATTGTATGTTGTCGGCCCATCTATGACGAAAAATACTACTGTTTTCGTAATACTTCTCACTTGCAAGTCCAACGGAATAACCCCTTTGGCCATCGTTGCCCCTCCATTAAAGCTAGTAAGAACCACTTCCGTAGGGAGGAGGTCTTCTTCTGACTTTGCCAAACGTCTCAGCATCCTAACTAGTATTGCATTAATGGCCGCCCCATTATCAATCAACACTTTGGTGATAGGTATCTCATTAGCCTTTGCTTTTACGTACAGCGGCTGCAGATGCTTTGTCATTTGTGGTGGTGGCTTTGGGAATATCACCTTCCCTGATAGACCTACCTCTATTGTTTGATCGCCCCCATTGTTAGCTTGAGGCGGTTTTTCTTCCATGTCTCATTCAGATGGTAGCAACATGGCTGGTGCACCTTGAGAGACGTTATTGACGGCTAATCTCCATTTTTTGGCTCTGGTGATGGTCCGTTTTATCTTAGGTGTCCCATACAAAACAATGAATGGATATCATCCCAAATCTTCTCCCAATATCCCAACTGCAGGATTGTCGGCCTCATACAATTCTTTGAGAAGCCAATTTTGTGAAATTCCTCTTTTCCTTGCTTCGGTTTTGATGTCTATTTCTTCTTCTATATCGGTCATTTTCTCATCCGAAGCCTCCCTATCTGTTATCGAGAGCGCTACAAATTCGGTCTCGTTGCCCTCATAGACGTCTTTGGTTGTTCCAGCTTCTCCGCTGTTATCCCCCTTTAATTTTACGGGCAACAAGTAATGGTTGGCCACAACCGGTGGCATACTGCCGAACTGAATGACGATAGGAGGTTCTTCGTCGTCTATTTCGTCCCGCTTTCGCCTGTCGAACTTAGTGCGTTCATCACCGCTCGTCACTGCTCCTTTTTTGTTGTCACTCCATTTTTTGTTTGCTTCTGATTTTTCCATGATGCGAAGGCTACGGCCCGTGGTGGCCCTTGCTTCATTTTGTTGGCGCATCATACGGACATAATTTCTTTGATGTCGCCTTAACTACGTCTTCGTCATTTCATCCACGGGGAATAGTTCCTACATGGACGATGTCCTGACAGTGGCCTTCGGTATGAATGTTATATATTGGGCCGATGAATTTTCGGCCTAAACGTTCTTACATTTTGGACGAAATTTGAATTCTCCCTTTAGAATCTTGGGGTGAAGGTCTGTGGCTGCCATGCTGCTGACTCTTTCTTTACGGGTCTTTCACAAGTCTATTCTAACTCTCTCATCCGTTCTATATTATTTTTGCATCGAATACAAACATTATGCCGTTCTCCATGCTCTGAAGGTGTCTTAATCATTTCCAGAGCGCTTGGACGATGATGGTGTTGTCCTTCGTCTAGAACTAATTTGACCTTCGGCAGATTCATCTTGGCAAGGTCTGGGTTGATCATGTTCAATTCCACCGATTTTGGAAAAGAGTTGTTATTCACTGTCATATTTTCCTCGAACGTAATTCGTCCAGATTTTATGGCATCCTGTAAAATATTTCGAAAAACAAGACAATTATTAGTTGTATGAGACCATGCATTGTGCCACTTACAATATTTTTTACTACCGATTTGTTCGGCTGTTGGCAACGTATGTCGATCGCTCAAACTAATTTTTTTTATCTTTATACAACTGGTCGAATATGGCATCAACTTTAGTGATATAAAAAGAGAAGTTCCTACTCTTTTTATCGTTCTTTTCATTGGCTTGAGGCTCCGCCCACGTCTTACAAATATAAGGCTTCCCCTTAACCAATTCGGCCAAACATAAATCGGTCGATTCGACGTCTACTTCGCCCATTTCATAATCAATATTTCTATAATACGTCCCTTTGCTCGAATTTTTTATTTGTTCCTCTTCTCGTAATAACCGCTCATAACGCACCACACTAGTGGTGAGTTGGGGGAGGTCCCAAAATCCGTGATCCTGAAATTTATTTTTTAGATCGAGATTGAGGCAACCTTGAGCGATCCTCACAAATTCCTTTTCGGGCAAAGGCACGTAACATCGGCTTCAGGCTACCTTAAACCGCTGTAAAAATGTCTCGGCCCACTCTCCTGGCAACTGTCTCAGGTTCGCCAAATCGGCCAAGGCTACTTCAGATTCGGCCTTGTAAAATTACGCATGGAACAATTGTTTCATTTGCTGCCAACTTTCTACCGAATTGGCCGGCAGACTGACATACCATGAGAAAGCGACTCCTGACAATGAGCCGTGAAATAACCTCAATTTATGGAAATCATTGACTTCCCTACACTGAAGGGTAAATCGCCTTATGTTTCCACGGTAGAAACCTCCCCAGACCTCGTAAATAGGGAAAAATCTGGTATCTTGTAGTTTCGAGGCCACGGATAAGCCACATCAATCCAATCAGGATACGGCTTCCGATACCTTGGCCGAATTGGCCGTATGCCTAAACCGAATTGGTTTTGCAGGATCTCGGTCATTTGTTCCCTTAACATATCATTGCCATTAAATGGCATGGCTATGGGCGGCGGCTGCGGTCCTCTCAAAAGTGAGACATAACCGTGATTCGGCCCCTGAGAAGCCTGGATGCCTTGAGGCAACACCACTTCATGTTGTGTCATATTTGGCCCTTGATGCATATTTGGCCCTAATTGTGGGCCATTGCCCCCAGGACTTGTTCCTCCCCTAGAAGTCGTAGGGACCGTAATTCATTGTGGGGGAACATTGTTGGATAATATGACCCATAGCGTCACTATTTGTACAGATCATGGTGTTGTTGTACAAATTAACTATGTGACAAAGGAGATTGTACTCTTATCATTTATGATTAGATCACCTTAGATGTATAAATGCTTAGAGGTCCCTATGATTTGTTCCTGGACGGAGAATGATATGAGACAGTATCAGTCAACGAAGGATTAATCATTAAATATCCCTAGTCGGAGTATTATCGAGACTGACATCGATAATGCGGAATAGGCTAGTATTGCACTTGTGCGCGTTGTTAAGGCACAACGACATAGTTCTCATATATATAAGTATAGGATAATTATGCAAGTGCGATAGGAGGTTGTGTTTCACCGATGGTATGAGAAATAGCTTCGCTCTGGATAGACCCCTCGGAATCCCATTGGTATTATGACTATATGTCTATGGGAGTCCGACGCCAGGGTAGGTGTATTTGGTCTTAACCTGAGACTTGCACCGCTAATGCTTACGATAATCAATATATTTTAGTCGAGGTCGTCCAGGCTGTAACAGGTTCTGTGTACGCCGACTGATGGGTATATTGAGAATCGTAGAGTATGGGTGTGATGTCAAGACGGAAGTATCACTCCAGTCATAGTGGAGATGATGTCACGCAGGATACGGTATTAGTGCTCTTAAGTGTTGCGCAACCATCGGGATATTATGACTAGGTCATGCATATCCGATTATAGAGACTAGTTACCAGACATCCGACATGTGCTTCGGACGGGGCAGACACTTATCCAGCCCCAGCCCTAGCACGTGACTATCCGATACTGGGCCGATATACACAATACTTGGTATACTACGCTTGATAAAGATCATTGTATATTCTATATGGATATGTCCGGAGAATTGGGTAGACTTGGTGCTTTGCTAGGAGTCGACCTTGTCTCGTAAATCGATAGAACGTAGTACTTGGTACGTACATGATTCGGATACTCCGACGACCGTATTTACTGCCAACTTATCCGGGGATCTCATGGGTCGCTTCTCGATAATCCACCGATGACGCATAACTCGCACTCTTAAATAATCTAGGATTATATAGAAGAGAGAGAAAATTAATCTAGGATTAATTACGGAGTTATTTTATCTAGGATAAAATATCGTCTAGAGAGAGATAACGATTAATTTGGAATTAATCGGTAAATTAATATATTCGATATATTAAATGAATTAGATTTCGACGCGGAATTAAAATTAGATTTTAATTCGGGCGAACGAATTAATTTAGAATTAATTCGTTAGCGACATGAATAGTGAATTCGCTAGGCGTAATCATTTAATTACGACGCGACGAAAAAATCATTAATTTGGAATTAACGAACCCGAGCCCGAGTGTGATTGCGAGCGCATTCGTATTTCGAATTCGAGTGCGGCAACGCAAGTCACATCAAGCGTCGAATCAAATGTCACTTTGAGTGATGTGATTGATTGATTGATTGATAGACTACATGTCACTTTAATAAAGTGAAATGAATAGTGATGTGAGTTGTTGGAATAGTGTTTGGTGGATGGAAAATATTTACTTTTGATTTTATTAATCATTTGGTAAATGTTTTAATATATATATTTTGTGGAAAATATATAAGCTTTTAGGAAAAGCTTTTCACAAAATTTTTTTACACAACTTAACACATCTTTCATCTCTCCATTTTTTCTCCATAGCTCACTCGCTCACAACTGAAAAATGTGGACTGGTTTTGAACCATTTTAGGCGTGAATAGGGAAGCCAAGAGTGGGTTTTTGTGGCAAAAACCGCAAGTGCTAGCACACTACGAGACTTGCGAAGGTGGTAGGGAGGTTCACCCATGAGCCGGGATCCGTTTGACGAAGCTTGGAGCTCCGTTTCTCAGCTCAAAATTCTGATTTGGAGGGCAGTGGAGTGGTAGCAGTGGGCGCCCTTGGCAGTGAGCAAAATGGCTTCAGTCGTCTTCAAATCGTCTCAACCGATCAATGTGAGTATTCCGCTACCTCCATTGATGTGTTCACACATTGTTTTCATTTCTTGTTTGATCTTGGGACCTAGAAACAAACCTAACAATGGTATCAGAGCTATAGGTTCAAGCATGAAATTGTAGGGCTTAAAATTTGGGTAAATTTGTTTTGAGCATGATTTGAATGAATTGATTGTTTGAGTATGCTTATAACATATTTAATTGCATATTGGTTGGATCAATTTGTTGAAAATTCATTTGGAATAATTTTCCCTAAATTTTATGAGTTGGCCGAATGTGATATTATATGGAATTCTTGGAATTTTTTGATTTTGGTTCATTGGATGAATTAGAATCATTAAGGATGATGTTAATTTGAAACTAATTGGATTGGATTTTGAATTGAACAAAAATCCCAATTACCTTCACTTGGCCGAATGTATAGCCCCTTTAATGTCTTGGAATTTTGATTTTTTAACATTAGATGTGTATGAAATCATTCGGGAAGTTAATTCGTTGTCGATTGTGTAATTAATTGAATTGAATTCAAATCGGACAAAATTACCTTCCTTGGCCGAGACCTTTAAGCATGTAAATGGCTTTGATTTTTCATTAAATGTGTTGGACATGTGATAATGAAATTGAACATGATTAATTAGACAAATTAATTTTTTGGAAATATTGAATTTGGTAATTGATTATGTTATACATTTTCGAATTAATTAGATTATGAAATTGGACTTTATGATTTAATTAATTAGGGCCTTAAATTGGATTTGGGCTTTTAAAGTTATTATTGGGCTTATTGGGCTTTGTTGTACAAAGTTGGGTTTAGGTAAATTGGATTGGATCCAATTGGACCCAAAACCACTTCCGTTAAGCCCAAATGTGACTTAATGAACCTTTAAAGTTTAATTGGGCCTAATGGACCTAAATTGATTTATGGGCTTATGGGATAAATCCCGGATTGGATTTTGGTTATTCAGTTTGACCCGAGTTGACCAAAAGTCCACGCCTTAAGAAATCAATTAAAAGTTCATTGGACTTTAATTGAATTGACGTTGGACGTTAATCGGTCTTTGAGACGCGTTACGATTAAATTTGGAATTTAAATCGTAAAAGGTTTATTAATAAAGTGTAATATTTAATTTGGAATTAAATAGTGAGTTAGTATTAAATGCATATTAAATTGGATTTAATGTTATAGTTTAATTTAATTCGAGAATTCGTACTTTGAGTACTTATTCGCAAAACGAGTTTGACTCGTGCAAAATCAAATCGTTGTTTGAACATTGGATGATCACTAATTATCAGATTAATTAATTTGATTAGATTGATTGATTGCATGCTTTTGTGTGAATACATGGTTGTGATGATTGAATAATGTATATCGATGGATATTAGTCGGGTGGGGGCAATTTTAGAAATTGTTGTAATAATTCGATTTATTAAATTGGACCTGCGTGTCCAGCCTTATCACCTCTATTCTCTTTGTATTCTCTTCTCACATATTCCCCTCAATGTAAATGAGGTTTCTTTAGAAGTGTAGTGTAACGGGTAGAAGTAATACAAGTGCTAGCATGAGAGAGAAATGGAGAGATTTGATCTAGGATCAATGTGTTAAGTATCTATCCGCGTATCATTATTATTTATTTTCATACTCGCTTTATTATGTATTTAGAATGCATGTTTAAGGATGTATGATGATGAGACCTTAACAAAGATAATGAAATTGATAGCCAATTTGCACGCGAAAAGCCCTAATCAAATATCATGCGTCTTTTCCTTCCATTGAGTGATTCTTGCTCAAGATCCTAGATTGGCATGGGTTGTTGGCCAAAGTCAAGCCCTTGTCCGTCGAAGATGTGTTTGAATCACGAGGCTTTGTTCCGTATTGGTGTCATGTCCAAGTTGTGGTTTGTTGGCCAAAGTCAAGACCACTTCTTGTCCATCGACGAAGCTTTCATGGTCAATGGGTCCGCGCTTGACTGGGATCACTAGGTTTGTTGTGCCAAAGCCAAGGCCTAGTTGATTCAGAGGAAAAAGGTTAGGGTATATATTCGATATATAGGCATATATAAGATATATGTTTCGAACTTGGATGTCCACCTACTGGATCTAGGAGTTGGATGAGATCCAATTGATCTTCGAGATCTACCTAGTTAATTATCATACAATTTGTTGGCCAAAGTCAAGATTGTGTGATATTTAACGGGATCCTAGCCCACTAGGAAACATGGTTTCCTGAGTACTCGACAGAGGGTTAGAGGCTCGACGAAAAATAGTGGGAGGCAAGAATTGAATTTGCAATATTCGTTCAATTACTCGCCAAACGCGCTCATTTAAATTATTACTCGTCATATATATTAAAAATATTAAGTTGGACTAATATTTAATGTTGTTTTAATAAACAGTTGGACTGTATTATATTTGATTATATAATTGGATTATAGTAATCAATATATTTGAATTAATTGATTTCAATTAACAGTTATTTTATAATTGGATTATAGTAATCAATGTAATTGAGGTTAATTAATTTAAATTATATTTGATTGTATAGTTGGACTATATAATCATTATAATAATAGTACCACAAATCATTGATTAAATAGTTGGACTATTGAAATCAAGAAAGAATTGAAAAGTTGAATATTTAAAATATAATCTTGGATTAAATATTTTAAATGATTCAATTTTCAAATTGAGAATAATAACAGGTTACTTTATTTGATAAAATAACTTATTATACCTAAGCCCAAAATTAAGCAATTAGTAAAGCATAAAATCTTTGGAAGATTTATGTGATGATGAATTTAGTGCTTAATTAAAATACTTGTCATAATCTATCTTTAGATTTAAAAGGTATTAAAATTGCAACTAATAATTCTTGGAAGATTAATTGACTATTCTAGAGGAGATAAAGTCAAAGTTTGCAATTGGGCATGTAGCACAAGGTGCACATCATTTCAATATTCTAAAAACCCAAGGCTTGGCCTAAGGTTTCTGAAATATTGAAAAGGATAATTGACATATCCCAAAGTGACTACCATTTGGATATGACAGACACGAATGAATTAAAGAAAGGGCAAGGCTCTTACTTTGAAAATGTTTGTCTTAATTATGTTCACAGCTAGTATTAAAATTAGATTTTAAATACTTAATGTGGTACATAAAATGTATGTATTGATGTTCAGAATCTGCTATGAGTATGATACTGACTTCAAGCCGAGATTTCTCTGCGAATCGGAAACGGGACGAAAGTCACCGTTTCGACCGTAGATACCGAAGTTTAGGAACTACCCTTCGGGTGTGTACTTGAATTAGGAACTGTTATAATGTAACTAGTTTGACTAGAGACATTTATCTCTATATCAGTGTTTAATCCATTGTGGATAAACTTTATATTCTAGAACACTAAAGTGTTTCATTATATAAAGATGATACTGAGATAAACACATTAGATGTGAATGACAGAATTTATATTTTGAATATAATGAAAATCTCAAACATATAAAATGACAAATAAATAGCTCAAATTACAAGACTCGTATATCCACACTTTTGAAGAGTGGGTACTAGGACTGATTTGACTATTCAAATAAAGTTTACGAATCTAGTTTATTAGGTAAAGTACCTAAAACACTATTTACTTGGTAATAGTGAAAGTGCCACCGATCTGTTAGCCCTATTCATGGTGAAGTAAGTGGGCCCATATCTAGCTAGGCTGGATGTGAACATGAATATTTCGTGACCTTAACGGATGTGGCATCATGTTATGGTTATGTGTTTCTTTTGAAGAACACAAATCAGAAACTTTTAGAGTTTCGACACGAAATAGATAAACAGATCGGGTATAGTATTATACCGTCACGGTAAGACCATAATGAAAATACTGAAGCATTAAGTTTTATACGTACATGAAAGAATACGGTATTCTTTCAGATGAGGACTCCTCCCGAGACACGTCAGTTTGACGGTGTGTCCGAACTAAAAACCGAATTTTGTTGGACATGATAAGGTTAAATTATGAGTCGCTCTGAGCTATCATTTCCTTCAACGGATATGTATTAACAGTGCAAAACTTATTTAGAATAAGGTTCCATGAAAATATGTTTGACATATATCATATAAGATATGAACAGGAAAGAAACAGGGTTTCTCATTCCTAAAGATTTGGGTATGCCGGGCATAAAGTTTGGAAGATACCAAAATAGAACCCAAATTGGACAAGTGCCTATATAGGTTATCCTAAGGGAAACCATAAGTATAGTACTTATAAATCTCACATGAGAACAATATGATTGTTGCTCACCATGCGGTTTTTCCTGAGAGGAATACCGATATGCAGTGGTCAGTGGGAGGATAGTAATACTCGATGAAAATTGGAGTGATACTATTTTAGGCACGAAGTCCTTAATGGAACACAAAAAATTCATCAATGATGAATTTGTACCATTAATCTTCGAATGCACAAGAAACTCGTAGATCGGAGAGAGTCAGAAAACAACCTGGGGTATGGGTTTCTGATCTCACCTCATAAAGATGTCAATCTTATGGAGGTATACCAACCGACTACGTTTGAGGAAGTGATACGAGGTATCGACTCCCTATTATGGCAAAGTGCCATGAGTCTGAAATGGATTCCATGTATAACAACTATGTTTGGATACTAGTTGTTGTACCACAAGGCATTGTGCCTATTGGTACTATAAACGTCTTCAAGGAAGATATACATGGATGGCAACATACAAACGTATAAAGCTAGGCTTGTGACGAAAAGGTATCGTTATCAACATTGTGTTAATAACGGTTCAACCTTTTACATGTTGCCATGGTAAATCCATTTTGAAGATGCTTGTTGATAACTGCATATTTCATTTATGAAATGTGTCAGTTGTAGATCAAAATCGCTTTCCTGAAAAGGAAACCTTTTTGGAGGATGTTTACAACATCCTGACGATTTTGTATAACCGACAAACAAGTTTTGCGGGTTACTCAATCCATGTTTGGATTGAAGCAAGCATAAGGTTCTTGGAACTGACTTTTTGAAATAATCATAATGGTTTATGATTTGACTCAAAGCGAATTAATTCTTTTGTATATGAGGAGGTTAGTGGGAGCGCACTGACAGTGAAATTCCATAAAAACAAATGGTGAAAGCTTGGCTTTCATAGAAATTCTCCGTAGAATTCTTGGGAGTAACAACCTTTATTCAAGGAATAAAGATCTACTGGGATAGATTTGGAGTTGTTAACACTCTCTGGGAAATTGTACATTTAAAATGTACTTGATATGGTGTCTCATACGCTTCGAGCATATGGAGTCACAATCGGGTCAATCCAAGTGATAGTCACTGGATTGAAGTTAAGAACATCTGTTAGTATCTCAGAGAACTAAAGATGCTATCTTAAACTATGGAGAAGGAGAACTTGAAGTGACTGTGATCACTGCTACAAGTTTCCAAACAATTAAAAACTGCGGTACTATAAAGTTTGAATAGTGGGACAGTGAGCTGGAAATCTTCTGAGCAAGATTCTGTTGCCAAATAAACAACAAATGCGGATTATTGCTGCAGCTGAGGCAGCAATAGAAGCTATTTGGGTCGATAATAAATCTAATTAGATTAGTTATAGTTCTTTTAGCAGCTGAGCTAGGCGTCAGCACAGGCTAAGGAATTAAAGGTCTCATCGACGATCCAGATATATACTTCGATATCCATTTGATTCGTTCGGATCATACATCGTGGCGATGTGATGATCGTATAAATCGAGTCAGAAGATAATCACACAAATCCGCTGACGAAAACCTTTTCTCAGCAGTTTGAGCCAACCGTACATAGTTCGGGTGTTAGACACTCGAGTGACTGGCTATGTGCCAAGTGGGAGATTGTTGGACAAAATGACCCATATCGTCACTATTTGCACAGATCATTGTGTTGTTGTAGCAAATTAACTATGTGACAAGGAAATTGCACTCTCATTATTTGTGATTAGATCACCATAGATATATAAATGAAGAGAGGTCCATATGATTAGTTCCTGGATTGAGAATGATATGAGACAGTATCAGTCCACGAAGGATTAATCATTAAATATCCATAGCCGGAGTATTATCGAGACTTGACATCGATAATGCGGAATAGGCTAGTATTGCACTTGTGCGCGTTGTGAGGGCACAACGACATAGTTCTCATATATATAAGTATAGGATACTTATGCAAGTGCGATAGGAGGTTGTGTTTCACCGATGGTATGGGAAACAGCTTTACTCTGGATAGACCCCTCGGAATCCCATTGGTATTATGACTATGTGTCTATGGGAGTCCGACGGCAGGGTAGATGTATTTGGTTTTAACCTGAGACTTGCACCGCTAATGCTTACGACAATCAATATACTTTAGTTGAGGTCGTCCAGACTGTAACAGATTTTATGTACGCCGACTGCTGGGTATATTGAGAATCGTAGAGTATTGGGTGTGATGTCAAGACGGAAGTATCACTCCAGTCATAGTGGAGATGATGTCACGCAGGATACAGTATTAGTGCTCTTAAGTGTTGCGCAACCATCGGGATATTATGACTAGGTCATGCATATCCGATTATAGAGACTAGTTACCAGACATCCGACATGTGCTTCGGACGGGGCAGACACTTATCCAGCCCCAGCCCTAGCACGTGACTATCCGATACTGGACCGATATACACAATACTTGGTATACTACGCTTGATAAAGATCCTTGTATATTCTATATGGATATGTCCGGAGAATTGGGTAGACTTGGTGCTTTGCTAGGAGTCGACCTTGTCTCGTAAATCGGTAGAACGTAGTACTTGGTACGTACGTGATTCGGATACTCCGACGACCGTATTTACTGCCAACTTATCCGGGGATCTCATGGGTCGCTTCCCGATAATCCACCGATGACGCATAACTCGCACTCTTAAATAATCTAGGATTATATAGAAGAGAGAGAAAATTAATCTAGGATTAATTACGGAGTTATTTTATCTAGGATAAAATATCGTCTAGAGAGAGATAACGATTAATTTGGAATTAATCGGTAAATTAATATATTCGATATATTAAATGAAATTAGATTTCGACGCGGAATTAAAATTAGATTTTAATTCGGGCGAACGAATTAATTTAGAATTAATTCGTTAGCGATGTGAATAGTGAATTCGCTAGGCGTAATCATTTAATTACGACGCGACGGAAAAATCGTTAATTTGGAATTAACGAACCCGAGCCCGAGTGTGATTGCGAGCGCATTCGTATTTCGAATTCGAGTGCGGCAACGCAAGTCACATCAAGCGTCAAATCATTCGTCACATCAAGCGTCGAATCAAATGTCACTTTGAGTGATGTGATTCCTTGATGTGATTGATGTGATTGATTGATTGATTGATTGACTACATGTCACTTTAATAAAGTGAAATGAATAGTGATGTGAGTTGTTGGAATAGTGTTTGGTGGATGGAAAATATTTACTTTTGATTTTAATTAATCATTTGGTAAATGTTTTAATATATATATTTTGTGGAAAATATATAAAGCTTTTAGGAAAAGCTTTTCACAAAATTTTTTTACACAACTTAACACATCTTTCATCTCTCCATTTCTTTCTCCATAGCTCACGCCCAAACTGAAAAATGTGGACTGGTTTTGAACCATTTTAGATGTGAATAGGGAAGCCAAGAGTTAGGTTTTTGTGGCAAAAACCGCAAGTGCTAGCACACTACGAGACTTGCGAAGGTGGTAGGGAGGTTCACCCATGAGCCGGGATCCGTTTGATGAAGTTTTGAGCTCCGTTTCTCAGCTCAAAATTCTGATTTGGAGGGCAGTGGACTGGTTGCAGTGAGCAAAATGGCTTCATTCGTCTTCAAATCGTCTCAACCGATCAATGTGAGTATTCCGCTACATCCGTTGATGTGTTCACACATTGTTTTCATGTCTTGTTTGATCTTGGGACCTAGAAACAAACCTAACAAACATTGCTCGGACCAACCTCTTGACTGTTTGGTGCAGGGGAAAGTGTAGTCCATGGTGGGGCTGTCCCCCCATTTACATATTTGGCCATTAGTTCGTTCAATGAGCTCAATTGTTTGGCCATATTTTCATAATGTGAATTGCTAGTCGAGATAAATTTATCTATGACATGAGCGTTCTGCAGCCTAACCTGTTCAACAACATCCTGTGTGAACTCACTGAACAATGTACGAACTGCATTAGGGCTGAGTTCTCGCACCGGTTCGTATCGACTAGCCTCTGCCAGACCCTCGAAATGACCTACCACGGCTGGAACGTGGGGCTGTTTGGTTTGCTCCAGTCCTCCTTCCTCCGTACCTGGGCCAGTTTGAGTGTTTCTTTTCGGAGGCATCTCCACTTTTTACACCAATTCTCCCACTGTGGTTGTCAAAAACTGTTTGCACGATTTTTGTGCGCGAAGAAGAAAGAGAAACTTGTAAGGTTCAAACCTCCTGAGATAAAGTCTCAGTAAGGGGTGTTTGATTAAGTGAAAAAGCCTCCAAGAGGCACAAGCACACAAATTACAGTCCTAAAAGTTATAGAAACTAAAAGATAAAAAAAAAATGATTGTTTGAGTCTTCATTTGATCGGGGTTTTTCTCTTTATACGAGTGAGCTTTTATAGTGAAACTTGTAAACCGCTTGAGCAGTCCCAATATCTCCCTGCAGCTGCAGGATCGTGCCTTCAATCGTTGGTGTTGGTTATTATCTAGGTCCCAAGATCAAACAAGACATGAAATACATGTGTGAATACATCAACGGAGATAGCGAAATACTCACATCGATCGGTTGAGTCGATTTGAAGACGATTGAAGCCACAAAACCCACTGGTTTGGTGCGCCCACTGCTGCAGTTCACTGCCCTCCAAAACAGAATTTTAAGCTGAGAAACGGAGCTCCAAGCCTCGTCCGACGGATCCCGGCTCATGGGTGAACCTCCCTACCACCTTCGCAAGTCTCGTAGTGTGCTAGCACTTGCGGTTTTTGCCACAAAAACCCAACTCTTGCTTCCCATTGCTCACGCCATTTTGGCTTCAAAAACCAGTCCACTTTTGCAGTTTGGGCGTGAGTTTGAAGAGAGAAAAGAGAGAGAAGAAAGTTGTGTAATTAGTTACAAAAGTGTAAATCAATTTTCCTTTTATATTTTCCAAAAATATAAAAATGATTTAACATTTACTTTAATTCAAAATCAAGTAAATGTTGGAGCCAAAAAGCTAAAGATGTTTTCCAACCACTTGCATCAACTATTCACATCAACTTTAAGTCATATCAACTTTAATAAAGTGACATGTGTTTCAATTAATCAATCACATCAATCAATCACATCACTCAAAGTGACATTTGATTTGACGCTTGATGTGACGAATGATTTGACGCTTGATGTGACTTACGTTGAGTGCGAGTTATGCGTCATCGGTGGATTATCGGGAAGCGACCCATGAGATCCCCGGATACGTTGGCAGTAAATACGGTCGTCGGTGTATCCGAATCACGTACGTACCAAGTACTACGTTCTACCGATTTACGAGACAATGTCGACTCCTAGCAAAGCACCAAGTATACCCAATTCTCCGGACATATCCATTTAAGAATATAAGATCTGTATCAAGCGTAGTATACTATTGTATTGTGCATATCGGCCCAGTATCAGATAGTCACGTGCTAGGGCTGAGGCTGGATAAGTGTCTGCCCCGTCCGAAACACATATCGGATGTCTGGTATCATAGTCTCTATAATCGGATATTCATGACCTGGTCACAATATCCCGATTGGATGCGCATCACTCAAGAGCACTAGTACCGTATACTGCGTGACATCATCTCCACTATGACTGAAGTGATACTTCCGTCTTGACATCACACCCAATACACTACGACTCTCTGATAAACCCAGAAGTGGTGTACGCAGAACCGGTAAAGCCCTGTACCACCAAGACCAAAGTCTATCGATTATCGTAAGTATTAGCGATGTAAGTCTCAGGTTAAGACTATACACACCTACCTTGATTTCGGCCTCCCAGAGACACATAGTCATAATACCAATGGGATTCCGATGGGTCTATCCAGAGCGAAGCTGTTTCCCGTACCATCGGTGAAACACGACCTCCTATCGCACTTGCATAAGTATCCAATACTTATATATATGAGAACTATGACGTTGTGCCCTAACAACGCACACAAGTGCAATACTAGCATATTCCGCATTATCGATGTCCAGTCTCGATAATACTCCGGCTATTGATATTTAATGATTAATCCTTCGTGGACTGATACTGTCTCATATCATTCTCAATCCAGGAACTAATCATAGGGACCTCTCTTCATTTATATATCTATGGTGATCTAATCACAAATGATGAGATTGCAATTTCCTTGTCACATAGTTAATTTACTACAACAACACAATGATCTGTGCAAATAGTGACGCTATGGGTCATTTTGTCCAACAATCTCCCACTTGGCACATAGCCAGTCACTCAAGTGTCCCACACCCGAACTATGTACGGTTCGCTCATATTGCTGAGGAAAGGTTTTCGTCAGCGGATTTGTTTGATAATCGTCTGACGTGATTTATACGATCATCACATCGCCACGATGTGTGATCCGAACGAATCAGATGATATAGAAGTATATATCTGGATCGTCGATGAGACCTTCAATTCCTTAGCCTGTGCTGACGCCTAGCTCAGCTTCTAACAGAACTATATCTAATCTAAATAGATTTATTTTCGATCCAAATGGCTTCTTTTGCTGCCTCAGCTGCAGCAATAATCCGCATTTGTGTTTATTCGGCAACAGTTATCTTGCTCGGAATATTTCCAGCTCACTGTCCCAGTGTTCAAACTTAGTAGTACCGTATTATTTAATCGTTTGGAAACTTGCAGCAGTGATCCCAGTCACTTCAAGTTCTCCTTCTCCATAGTTTAAGATATCATCTTTAGTTCTCTGAGAGATACTAACAGATGTTCTTAATTTCAATCCAGTGACTGTCACTTGGATTGACCCGATTGTGACTCCATATGCTCGAAGCGTATGAGACACAAATCAAGTACATTTTAAATGTACAATTTCCAGAGAGTGTTAACCAACTCCAAATCTATCCCAGTAGATCTTTATTCCTCGAATAAAGGTTGTTACTCCCCAGAATTCTACGGAGAATTTCTATTGAAAGCCAAGCTTTCATCAATTGTTATATGGGAATTTAACTGTCAGTGCGCTCTCCCACTAACCTCCTTATATACACAAGAAAGAATTATTTCGTTTTGATTCAAATCATAAACCATTATGATTATTTCCAAACGACAGTTCCAGAACCTTATGCTTGCATTAATCCAAACATGGATCGAATAACCCGCAAACCTTGTTTGTCGGTTATACAAATCGTGAGGATGTTGTAAACATCCTCCAAAAGGTTTCCTTTTTAGGAAAGCGATTTTGATCTATAACTGACACATTTCATAAATGAAATACGCAGTTATCAACAAGCATCTTCAAAATGGATTTACCATGGCAACAGGTAAAAGGTTGAACCGTTATTAACACAATGTTGATAACGATACCTTTCCGTCAAAAGCCCAGCTTTGTACATTGGTATGTTGCCTTCCATGTATGTCTTCCTTGAAGACGTTAATGTACCAATAGGCACAATGCCTTGTGGTACAACAACTAGTATCCAAAATAGTTGTTATACATGGAATCCATTTCGGACTCATGGCACTTTGCCATAATAGGGAGTCGATACCTGGTATCACTTCCTCAAAATGTAGTCGGTGGATATACCTTCATAAGATTGACATCTTTATGAGGTTAGATCAGAAACCCATACTCTAGGTTTGTTTTCTGACTCTATCCGATCTACTAGTTTCTTGTGTATTTGAAGATTAATGGTATAGATTCATCATAGATGAACTATTCGTGTTCCATTAAGGACTTCGTGCCTAGAACAGTATTACTCTGATTTTCATCGAGTATCACTATCCTCCCACTGACCACTGCATATCGGTATTCCTCTCAGGAAAAATGCATGGTGAGCAACAATCACATTGTTCTCATGTGAGATTTATAAGTACTATACTTATGGTTCCCTTAGGATAACCTATATTGGCACTTATCCAATTTAGGTCTTTTAGTTTGGTATCATCCAAACGTTATGCCTGGCATACCCAAATTATCAGGAATGAGAAACCTCGTTTCTTCCCTGTTCATATCCTACATGATCTGTCAAACAGATTTATATGGAACCTTATTCTAAATAAGTTTTGCACTGTTAATACATATCTTATTGAAGGAAACAGTAGCTCAGAGCGACTCGTGATAAACCTTATCATGTCCAACAAAATTCGTTTTTTAGTTCGGACACACCGTCTATCTGACGTGTCTCATGAGGAGTCCTCATATGAAAGAATACCGTACTCTTTCATGTACGTATGAACTTACTGCTTAAGTATTTTCCATTACGGTCTTACCGTGGCGGAATAATACTATACCCGATCTGTTTATTTACTTCGTGTCGAAACTTTAAAGTTTCTGATTTTGTTCTTCAAAAGAAACACATAACCATAACGTGATGCCACATCCGTTAAGGTCACGAAATATTCATGTTCACATCTAGTCTAGCTAGATATGGGCCCACTAACTTCACCATGAATAGGGCTAACAGATCGGTGGCCCTTATACTATTACCAAGTAAATAGTATTTTAGGTACTTTACCTAATAAACTAGATTCGCATACCTTATTTGAATAGTCAAATCAGTCCTAGTACCCACTCTTCAAAAGTGTGGATATACGAGTCTCGTTTAATTGTGTCTTAGACAACAATGCCACAAATAAGTCTCTATTGATCAAATCAATTTGAGCTATTTATTGTCATTTTTATATGTTTGAGATTTTATTATATTCAAAATATAAATTCTGTTATTCACATCTAATGTGTTTATCTCAGTATCATCTTTATATAATAAAACACTTTAGTGTTCTAGAATATAAAGGTTTATCCGCAACGGATTAAACACTGATATAGAGATAATGTCTCTAGTCAAAATAGTTACATTATAACAGTTCCTAATTTAAGTACATACCCAAAGGGTAGTTCCTAAACTTAGGTATCTACGGTCGAAACAGCGACTTTCGTCCCGTTTCCGATTTGTAGAGAAATCTCGGCTTGAAGTCAGTATCCAGCTCATAGCGGATTCTGAACATCAATACATATATTTTATGTACCACACCAAGTATTTAAAATCCAATTTCAATACTAGTAGTGAACATAACTTTGACAAATATTTTAAAGTCAGAGCCTCGCCCTTTCTTTAATTCCTTCGTGTCTGCCATATCCAATTGGTAGTCACTTTGGGATATGTCAATTATCTTTTCAATATTTCACAAACCTTTGGCCAAGCCTTGGGTTTTAGAATATCGAAATGATGTGCACCTTGTGCAACTTGCCCAATTGCAAAATTTGACTTTTCTCCACTAGAATAGTCAATTAATTCTCCAAGAATTATTAATTGCCAACTTAATACTTTAAAATAGATTTATTGTCAAGTATATTAATTAAGCACTAAAGTCATCATCACATAAATCTTCCAAAGATTTATGCTCTACTTATTTGTTTAATTTTGGGCTTAGGTATAATAAGTTATTTTATCAAATAAAGTGACCTATTATTTATTCCCAATATGAAAATTAAATCATTTAAAACATTTAATCCAAGGATTATATATTTTAAATATTCAACTTTTCAATTCTTTCTTGATTTCAATAGTCCAACTATTTAATCAATTTAATAAGGTACTATTTATTATAATGATTACAATAATCCAATTATTTAATCAACTATAATTTTAATTCAATTATATTGATTACTATAATCCAATTATAAAAATCAACTATATATCGAATGAGTTTGTATATAGTCCAACTATATATATTTTTAAAACAACATAAAATATTAGTCCAACTAATAGTTTTGATTAATATGACGAGTAAAATATAGATGAGCGCGTTTAGCGAGTATTCGAACGAATGTTGCAAATTCAATACTTGCCTCCCACTATTTTTCGTCGAGCCTCTAACCCTCTGTCGAGTACTCGGGAAACCGTGTTTCCTAGTGGGCTAGGATCCCGTTAAATATCACACAATCTTGACTTTGGCCAACAAATTGTATGATAATTAACTAGGTAGATCTCGAAGATCAATTGGATCTCATCCAACTCCTAGATCCAGTAGGTGGACATCCAAGTCCCAAACATATATCTAATATATGCTTATATATCGAATATATACCCTAACCTTTTTCCTCTGAATCAACTAGGCCTTGGCTTTGGCACAACAAACCTAGTGATCTCAGTCAAGCGCGGACCCATTGACATGGAAGCTTCGTAATCAATGTCAATGGACAAGAAGTGGTCTTGACTTTGGCCAACAAACCACAACTTGGACACGACACCGATATGGAACAAAGCCTTGTGATTAAAATACATCTTCGACGGACAAGGGCTTGACTTTGGCCAACAACCCCTGCCAATCTCGGATCTTGAGTAAGAATCACTCAATGGAAGGAAAATAAACGCTTGATATTTAACGAGGGTTTTTTTCGCGTGCAAATTGGCTACCAATTTAATTATCTTTGTTAAGGTCTCATCATCATACACCCTTAAACATGTATTCTAAATACATATAAAGCGAGTATGAAAATAAATAATAATGATATGCGGATGGATACTTTACATTGATCCTAGATCAAATCTCTCACTTTCTCACTCAAGCTAGCACTTGTATTACTTCTACCCGTTACACTACACTTCTAAAGAAACCTCATTTACATTGAGGGGAATAGGTGAGAAGAGAATACAAAGAGAATAGAGGTGATAAGGCTGGACACACAGGTCCAATTTAATAAATCGAATTTATTACAACAATTTCTAAAATTGCCCCACCCGACTAATATCCATCCGATATACATTATTCATACCACACAACCACGTATTCACACACATAAGCATGATATCAATCAATCTAATCAAATTAATTAATCTGATAATTAAGTGATCATCCAATGTTCAAACAACGATTTGATTTTGTTCGAGTCAAACTCGTTTTTGCGAATAAGTACTTAAAGTACGAATTCATGAATTAATTAAACTACATCATTAAATCTAATTTAACATGTATTTAATACTAATTCACTATTCAATTCCAAATTAAATATTACACTTTTATTAATAAACCTTTTACGATTTAAATTCCAAATTTAATCGTAACTCGTCTCTCAAAGACCGATTAACGTCCAACGTCAATTCAATTAAGGTCCAATGGGCTTTTAATTGATTTCTTAAGGCGTGGACTTTTGGTCAACTCGGGTCAAACCGATAAACCAAAGTCCAATCCGGGATTTACCCCATAAGCCCATAAATCAATCTTGGCCCATTAGGCCCAATTGAACTTTAAAGGTTCATTAAGTCGCATTTGGGCTTAACGGAAGTGGTTTTGGGCCCAATTGGATCCAATCTATTTGGCCTAAACCCAACTTGATAAAATCAAGCACAACATTAAAGTCCAATTTCCAAAATTAGGCCCAATTAATTAAATATACAAAATCCAATTTCATATTCAATTAACCTAAAATGTATTACATGATTAATCAACTAAATCAATATTTCTAAAACACCATATTAGTCCAATTAATCATGCTCATTATCATTATAATATGTCCAACACATAAATGAAAAAATCAAACCCATTACATGCTTTAATGCTCTCGGCCAAAGGATGGATTTTGTGTCCGATTTGGTTTCAATCCAATCGAACCCACAATCGACATTAAATCAACATCCTAAATGATTTCATACACATCCAATGTCATAAAATCAAAAAATACCAAGACATTAGGGCATACTCCAATTCGGCCAACATGAGAATTTTGGGGATTTATGTTCAATTCAAAGTACAATCCAAATGACCATAAATTAACATCATCCTACATGATTCTAACTCATCCAATGAATCAAAACCAAAAAATTCCAAGGATTCAAAATCACCAACACATTCGGCCAAGTGACAAAAATTGGGGAAAATTATTCCAAATCAATTTTCAACAAATTGGTCCAACCAAAATGAAATTAAACATGTTATAAGCATACTTAAACAATCAATTTATTCAAATCATGCTCAACAAACATTTACCCAAATTTTAAGCCCTACAATTTCATGCTTGAACCTATAGCTCTTGATGCCATTGTTGGTTATTATCTAGGTCCCAAGATCAAACAAGACATGAAATACATGTGTGAATACATCAACAGAGATAGCGGAATACTCACATCGATCGGTTGAGTCGATTTGAAGACGATTGAAGCCACAAAACCCACTGGTTTGGTGCGCCCACTGCTGCAGTTCACTGCCCTCCAAAACAGAATTTTAAGCTGAGAAACGGAGCTCCAAGCCTCGTCCGACGGATCCCGGCTCATGGGTGAACCTCCCTACCACCTTCGCAAGTCTCGTAGTGTGCTAGCACTTGCGGTTTTTGCCACAAAAACCCAACTCTTGCTTCCCATTGCTCACGCCATTTTGGCTTCAAAAACCAGTCCACTTTTGCAGTTTGGGCGTGAGTTTGAAGAGAGAAAAGAGAGAGAAGAAAGTTGTGTAATTAGTTACAAAAGTGTAAATCAATTTTCCTTTTATATTTCCAAAAATATAAAAATGATTTACCATTTACTTTAATTCAAAATCAAGTAAATGTTGGAGCCAAAAGCTAAAGATGCTTTCCAACCACTTGCATCAACTATTCACATCAACTTTAAGTCATATCAACTTTAATAAAGTGACATGTGTTTCAATCAATCAATCACATCACTCAAAGTGACATTTGATTTGACGCTTGATGTGACGAATGATTTGACGCTTGATGTGACTTGCGTTGCCGCACTCGAATTCGAAATACGAATGTGCTCGCAATCACACTCGGGCTCGGGTTCGCTAATTCCAAATTAACGATTTTTCCGTCGCGTCGTAATTAAATGATTACGCCTAGTGAATTCACTATTCACGTCGCTAACGAATTAATTCTAAATTAATTCGTTCGCCCGAATTAAAATCTAATTTTAATTCCGCGTCGAAATCTAATTTCGTTTAATATATCGAATATATTAATTAATCGATTAATTCTAAATTAATCGTTATCTCTCTCTAGACGATATTTTATCCTAGATAAAATATCTCTGTAATTAATCCTAGATTAATTTTCTCTCTTCTATATAATCCCAGATTATTTAAGAGTGCGAGTTATGCGTCATCGGTGGATTATCGGGAAGCGACCCATGAGATCCCCGGATACGTTGGCAGTAAATACGGTCGTCGGTGTATCCGAATCACGTATGTACCAAGTACTACGTTCTACCGATTTACGAGACAAGGTCGGCTCCTAGCAAAGCACCAAGTCTACCCAATTCTCCGGACATATCCATTTAAGAATATTAAGATCTGTATCAAGCGTAGTATACTATTGTATTGTGCATATCGGCCCAGTATCGGATAGTCACGTGCTAGGGCTGGATAAGTGTCTGCCCCGTCCGAAACACATATCGGATGTCTGGTATCATAGTCTCTATAATCAGATATTCATGACCTGGTCACAATATCCCGATTGGATGCGCATCACTCAAGAGCACTAGTACCGTATCCTGCGTGACATCATCTCCACTATGACTGAAGTGATACTTCCGTCTTGACATCACACCCAATACACTACGACTCTCTGATAAACCCAGAAGTGGTGTACGCAGAACCGGTTAAAGCCATGTACCACCAAGACCAAAATCTATCGATTATCGTAAGTATTAGCGATGTAAGTCTCAGGTTAAGACTATACACACCTATCTTGATTTCGGCCTCCCATAGACACATAGTCATAATACCAATGGGATTCCGAGGGGTCTATCCAGAGCGAAGCTGTTTCCCGTACCATCGGTGAAACACGACCTCCTATCGCACTTGCATAAGTATCCAATACTTATATATATGAGAACTATGCCGTTGTGCCCTCACAACGCACACAAGTGCAATACTAGTCTATTCCGCATTATCGATGTCCAGTCTCGATAATACTCCGGCTATGGATATTTAATGATTAATCCTTCGTGGACTGATACTGTCTCATATCATTCTCAATCCAGGAACTAATCATAGGGACCTCTCTTCATTTATATATCTATGGTGATCTAATCACAAATAATGAGAGTGCAATTTCCTTGTCACATAGTTAATTTGCTACAACAACACAATGATCTGTGCAAATAGTGACGATATGGGTCATTTTGTCCAACAATTGGGCTGTGCATCTCAACTGCTTGATCGTGGGTTGAGCTTTTATAGTGAAGCTTATAAACTGTTTGGGCGGTCCCAGTATCTCCCTGCAGCTGCTGGATCGTGCCTTCAACCGTTGGGATGTGCGTCTCAACTGCTTGATCGTGGGTTGAGCTTTTATAATGAAGCTTGTAAACTGCTTGGGCGGTCCCAGTATCTCCCTACAGTTGCTGGATCGTGCCTGTAACCGTTGAGCTGCGTGTCTCAACTGCTCGGTTGTGGAGGGAAAACCGTCCAACTGCTGCGATCGTGGAAGCAACTGCATCATGCATTTTCGTCCTAACCGCTAATTCGGTCGTCTCAAGTTCTTCGTCGCTCTTCGCTCTATCGTCCTTCCTCCCTTCGTTCTTTCCTTCGTCTTAGGGCGATTTTGTTCCAAGGTGACTAGAATTTCCTTTGTCAACAAAATTAAAATAAAAAAATATATTATAATCTATTATTAAAATAAAAAAAAAATTTATCTTATCTAAATAATTTTTAAATAATATCACATATAATCTGACAAAGAATATATATATATATATATATATATATTAAATAATTTTAAGCTTTCACATCGTATCACATGATACTTAATTTCTACAATTAATTTTTTTGTTACCTATTATAATAAGAAGATATATTATAATCTTCTATTAAAATTTTAAAAAAAATATATAGGTGACACATAATTTCTACCATTAGTATTTTTATTATTAAATTATAAAATTAAAAAACCTATTACAGAACAAAAATATAATCTCATATTAAAATAATAAACATAAATATTAGCCCTCTACAAAACCTAACCAATTTTTTAGATTTCGGGTTTATTGTTATTTGTAATTTTATTTTGAACTATTTCTATATTTTTTTTTATTTCATGATTTTTTTTATTATTTAATGTACTTTCATGATGCATACTTCTTACACATTGAATTAGAAATATTATTTGAGAATTGAGAGATAAACGAATGAGACATAAATATTATATGCAAGTAAATTATTTGTCTCATTTAAACTATCAAAACCGACAAGATCTAAAGTATTTACAAGATTGATACTTAAAATATATAGTTAATTCGCATAAAGTGCGGACCCTGAGTTAAATTAAATGTAACAATCATTAATTTAATAGTTTCTTAAAAATATTATATAAACAATGTGTATCCTAAAATTTTAGCAGGACCACATGAATTTATTACTGTCTTGGAAAATATTATCACTCCTAAGGAAAATTATATGCTTAATTTTGGAAACAGTTTCACATTTTCACTGGGAAAATTCTTTCTCGTACAGAGCCAGAGGACCTTATTAAGTTGTCCCAATCGGAACTACGTGCCACGTTAGCTACTTCACATGTTTGTGTTTTATTAATTGATTCTTCAGAAGATTCAACCATTCACACTGTGGAATCTTTTAATGAGCATTGGATAATGTTCAATAAATGTTCTCCAGAATCGACGGTCAGGATTGCTGTTTAAAGTATTAAATCAACGATTCGATTCCGACGTGACAACAACATTTGTTAGGAAATTTCCAATGTGGGATCCACTTGGAGGAGAAGCAAGGGCAGGCCAAGAACTTTTCATTACTCACACTCCAAGTCTCCTTAGGATTTGGACAGTGATGTGAAGCCAACTTCTATTGACCGAACATTGGATTAAGCCAACGACCGGACGACATAAGATTATATAAAACTTAACATAAACAATATGAGATCCAAATTCTTAAGCCAATCCATATCTCATTCATTGCCTGCCATTAATAATGGGGAAACCAAGACTACAAAAATGGAAATTTACTGAATACAAGATGATCAAACCCAAAATTCTGAATTACTCATAAAGAGTGAGATGATGATGAAGAGGACAGTACATGATATCGAGAGCCGAAAGAATTACAGATCATACAAAGGTTTAAATTTTAAAATGAATGGAAAGGAATCCCATTCATCAACTCAGTTCAGTTTTCCAGAAAATGGCACTTACTTGCAAGGAAAAAGGCTCCATAAATTTCTACAACAATGTATATTTCATATTTTTCTGTTTCTCCTTGGAAAAAATTATTTGAATCCCGCAACTATCTGCTCCATTTTTACATGCGTGCTCAACGTCTCCACAAGTTTTTATGCTGCCTTTGTTCTTGCATTCGCCTGCATCATTGTTCCAGCAAATTAATACCTCATTCATACAAAACTTATTTTACTGTACAACTAGTTGCTTTCACCTAAATCACTTGCAACTTCGTAATCCACTCAAAGATGGTTTTGGGAATAGAAAAGAACATTCACACCCCTTAGGTATAGACAAATCACAACTTTATCCCCAATATTTTTATATTACCTAATTAGACACTGCTTCACTTTCAGTTCATAATTTTCATTCGTTAGGATCCGATCATACTCCAAAATTTTGGATCTACACTTTGGTTTCGGCAACCAAGCAACACATTTGCTAACATCATTTACTTGCAATGTGTTTGGTTGGTAATTTACAAACATCTGCCAACTTACTAAAATGGATTCAAATGTCCTTGCTCTAATTGAAAATAATTACAGATAGGAAGAATTCATTCATCTTCATATCTGTAAGCAATGAGATTCAAACACAAAAAAATCATGTATACATTTTACCTTTGATAGTCTTTAGAGCGCTCAAGGAACTCTTTTGCAATATCTTTTCTTTCATAAGATGCTAGGACTGCTCTGATATCAGATGGACTATTGCGAGCAACATCTGTAACCAGGGAATTACCACATGTTGTACCAGTTTTTGAATGATGAAAACAACTAAATAAAACATACTATTATTGAAACATGCCGTGCAACTTGAGGTGTATAAAATACTTACACTCAAGGAATGGAATAAGATCCAACAGTGCTGTATCATCAGACTCAAGCTTATACGGCCTTATAGGAACACAGTTTTCCGGCTGAAGACTTGACTCAAATGCATGACCACTCACATATAAAATCTTAGCAGGGTCTCTATTCAACTTAGAAAGATCCTGCCAACCAGAAAGTATTAACAGCATTGTCCAACTCACAGAAATAGCAGGTCTAAAATGGCATTGAGAACCATTGCACCAAAATCAATTGGTGTACACACACTTGGAATATGCCAAAGAAATTTGAAACCACGTAAAAGAAGAAGCTGAATATCATAAGGTTAAATGATATGATGAAAGTTATTGACTGCATACCCTATAATGCTTGCCATCCTGATACTTGGTATCACCTCTTGATAGCCTGTATCTTATACAATGGTTCTTATCCAACCGCTCACAAACAGGATCAACATACTGCACAAGAAAAAGATATAAAGAGATTGACAAAACCAGTCATTTACAGAGGGGTTATTATGAAGGTATAGCAATCAAATTACCATATTAAGCTGGTCAGAGTACACAACAATTTCATAGAACTTTGCCATATGCTCCAAGAAAGCATCAACTCCAGGTCGTTTGAATGTACGCCAGCCTCTGTCACGCTTTATACACCAAAAAGGAAAACATCACGACCACAAAGCACTTACAAAATCCTTCATGCACATTAAACATGAGTAAATTAGAGTCTATTTATGCAACATGACCAGGGAGAGGCCAGGTTTCAACTTGAACTTCAATTGACAATTCAACCAAACAAGAAAATCTAGAATCAGCTTAATAACTTTAGTTCAATCCTCATTTTCCATCTTCATGATAAGTTGCTTCAGCTACTCAGGATACTGAACTAGCCTATAAAGAATCTTGACAAACCCATATAAAATTTAACAATCGATTTGGAAGTTGCAAGCCAGTGCATATATCATATGGTATGTATAAATGAAGATTATGTTGAATTTGCTTCCAGTATCAAAATAATAGAATGCCTATATAAACTGACCTAAATCATATCCCCGAGAAGCTTACAAGAAAAATCTTTGCTATCAATTCAAAAAGACCACCTATAAGATGAACATATGAGTATAAAATAACTCATGTAATATCATGCCAACCAATATCATGCATTCTAGAACTCCGATGTGAAATTTTAAAGAGTGAACACACAACATTTTTTCAAATCTAATCACTTGCCTTCCAATCAGAGTAAAGCAATGTCTCATTCAGATCTAGAACAAGTGTGAAAACATGTTGCTCTGCAGGATGCAAATCTGGAAGAAGCTTTTCAGAGGTTGGTTCAGTAAACCCCTATAATAAAGCAAGAACTTTCAATCAGAAGAATGACCATAAAACCAAAAGAGTAGGAAATACAGATAAATAAAATGATAATAGACAAAATACAACACTCACTCTAACATGTTCTTCGATGCGCCTCCTCAGATCCAAGTAAACTTCAACTGCTTTGGCAGGAACTGAAATGTCAAAGACAAACATCAATAAGAATAAGATAGATGGTTTCTGATCTCTAAATTATAAGAGCATATGCAAACATGACAATGTCTATGACAAGCACAGGAAACATTAACAACCCCAGATCCGCCTCACCCATCCAATCATTGTTCAAACTATACCTCTGTCAAACATTAATGACTTCCCAAAAATAAAATTCTAATAGTTACCCCAACGAAAATAGAAGACCTATATTTCCTTGAAAATAATAGTTTCTTCCCACAATGAACAAAATCACTACAACTATAGACCAAAGCTTAGATTAAAAATATGCATATGGAATTAAGGATATTTTTAGTTGAAAATATAGTCCAGGAAACCTACCTGTCATTGCAGCTGAGTAGAGCAAAGCCTGATATTTCTGCACAAGGTATTGACATTAAAGGATTATTCCTGAAACTCACTTTCAAAATATAAACAAGCAAAGCACTCAGCCGCACTTACCTCAGCAGCAGATGCATCATCCTCAGCAGTATAATTCACTGATTCTCGCAGTGACCTCGTCTTCTCCTCTATTTCATCAGTGCTGTATGCTGCCGATAAACATAAAAAATGAGTGCTAATATAGGGCAAGAACACTGGCAAAAGGGAGACAAAAACGGCAAAAAGAGGTGCCGTTCCTGTCTTTCCTCCTTCTTAATTAGTAATACTAAAATTTAATAATAAAATATCCATACATAATAAAATATGTTAGTTTTAAGTTGGAAAAGTGAACCCCGCACGACTTTGGCTCAAATTCACCCATTGCTCCAGCGTATTGCATCTGCCAAATCAGGTTTGTTTCTTCACAAATATTCTAATTTCATTTTTTTTTTCCTTTTGCTGATATGTTGTGAGAAATGATGGTAATCAGAATTTTTATTTTTTTTGAAGTTCAATTCATCATTAATGCATGTATTCGGTTGGGTGCCCATTTGATTATTAGTTCAAAATAAACTTTTGTAATTATAAATTCTTAATATATATGTTATTTGTAGAAATGAAGAATTTGGAAGTACATCACGAAGTTGAAGAGTTGGAAGAAGTATTTGAGAGTTCTACTCGATGCAGGCTTTTTATTCTTTTGGGATGGCTGGATTTTGGAGTCTCGCTGCAGGGTGGCTAGGAAAAATTCTTTGGTACCACCATTGTATGGGTGACATGGAATTATCAACCAAAAATTATATAATGTATAGAGGTTGTGTTAAATAAAATTACTAATTATTTTGTTGCTTTTTTACTATTTAGCACATATGGCAAGGTATTATTGAGTTGTTGCATGAGTAACGTGGAACCACTATCGCATAGTAGAATTTTCGGGTGCCTAGATTTGGGGGTGGGTGGAATTTGGGGTCTCGTTGGTTTTGGGTGCTGGATTTTTGGATTTAGGTTAAAATCAAATATATGAATATTTTGTGATTAAATATTCATATATTTTACTAATAGCAATGCTGACAAAGGACGACTCAAATGGCACCTCATGGTGCCGTTTCTGTCGCCCTTTAGTCAGCATTCCTGCTCAATATCGTTTTTCAAAAATAAATCATATAACATATAATATAATCTTTCTTTTAATGAATAAGAAATGAAAAGAGTCATACCTAATTAAACCTAGTAACTGTGTCACCCTTAGACAAGTTACATGTAAGATACTAACAATTTAGCAACAAAAGCACTTTCAAAAATGCTCAATTATCAGTAAACGGCTACAGATCAGAAATAGTAATAAAACACGTGTCAATTCAGTTATCAAGCTTAACATTTTTGTATTAATCGATACAAATTGTGATATAAGTCCACTAAATGAAAATTTAAACACACATTATGACATGTACTTTACTTGATGAAGTTTTCTGGCAAAGATTAACATAAATGAAGTTAAAACAAAAAATGCTTTTCAAATCAACAAAATTGTTACCAAAAGAACCCGACTAAATAAACATTCCAGAATGAAGTCCCTTCATATGATGAATGCTACTAAATCAAGGCAAAATTTTGCTACCAAGAACATTAAAAAATCACAAACTAACAAAAAAAACCCAACATATAAAGCAACGAATTATAAGCCCAGATTCTTATATTAATTTCAACTAAGCCCAGAAAAGCCCATGGATTCAAATGAGCATTCGTCAAAAAGTGAACTTTCTGCCCTAGTTCTAAAAGCAACCGAAATGTTTTACTCCCGAAATCAAATAAAACTTAAAACACTTCCAAAAGCACTAATCGAAAAATTAGACCAAATAAGCCAAACCAAAACAAAAACTTGCTTCCAGAAAAACTTAC